>CM038715.1:8942262-8992262 GCA_021613375.1 Megaleporinus macrocephalus | reverse complement strand
GTGATGCCATTTCATATAGTCTACCTGTTCATATTTTTACTACAGTTCACTATGCAATGCAGTCTCATTCCACTGTAAGACATTTCAAATGGAAACTAAGTAAAACTGGACAATGTTATCAGTTATCAGAATCTTTTAAAATCAGTATTGACCAAACATTTATATCAGCACCAAAAATATCTAATTAATAATCAGTAATCAAATGGAGAGTAATGGTGCATCATGTGCAACATTGTAATACTGTGACAGAGTGATTCATGATGATGTGACAATACATTGTGGAGAAAAGACTTTGACTAATTAAATATAAAATATAATTAAATATTAAATTGAATTGCATTGACCAAAGTTTACAAAGAACCAACACCATGTACCACCTCACTCCAGCTCTAGTATTGTTAGTACGCTGCATAACAACCTGATCATGATCATAATTTTTATTTAGTAGAATTTTAACCAAAGATATCTTGAGACTACTGAATTGTGAAGCCAATGTCATGAACTGAATCAAAGAGTGAGCTGAGCTGGGCTTCTGCCAACATATGAAATGGATGTCACCTGCACATCATCTGATGTAATGTGTTCAGTCACTCAATTCAGTAATCCATCTGCTCTCAGGTTCATAAAACAAGTTCCAAAAACAAGTAGCCTGCAGTGTCTCTGAATGACCACTAGAGGTCTATATGCGTCTGCTGAAACCTGAACGAGGTGGAACATGGTAGCCCACCACATTCCTCATCCTCCCATGTACACATACACTTCATTGCTGACAGAACACGACTTGCAAGCGCTGCAGTGTGAGAGTGTGCGCTGGTTACTGAGGTCATTTGTGTGTGCGCAGTGTGTTCGTGTAGGTGCTAACACTGGAGTGTGTGTAGGCGCTAACGCTGGTGTGTGTGCACGTGCGTACGCATGCGCATGTCTGTGACAGATCCACTATACAGTACTTGAGAGACAGTTGCATAACAGCCTGAGCATGACTGCTATAGTTATACATAGTTATAGAATAGGTGTGAGTGACTTTAATACAAAGGCACAGATAGAAAGTGTGTGTGTGTGTGTGTGTGTGTGTGTGTGTGTGTGTGTGTGTGTGTGTGTGTTAGAGAGAGAGAGAGATTGTGTATGTGTGTGTGAGATACATAGAGAGAGAGAGAGAGAGAGAGAGAGAGAGAGAAAGAGAGAGAGAGAGAGACTGAGAGATTGTGTGTGTGTGATAGAGAGAGTGAGACACAGAGTGAGAGAGAGCGTGTATGTGTGTGAGAGATACATAGAGAGAGAGTTGGTATGTGTGTGAGATACATACATTATATATATATATATATATATATATATATATATATATATATATATATATATATATATATATATATATATATATACACACACACACACACATTTACATTGTCTGATATTTACTCTTGTTTTATTTCCTTTATTCTCTCTCTCCCCCTCCCCCTCCCCTCTCTCTCCCCCACTCTCTCACATGAGCTGATAATGGATGACCAGCTTAACCTACATTTCCACACGACTGCTTACAGCCAGGACACATCCACTCAGACCCCCATCAATGCATCTGTGACATCTCTCACATGTGCACACACACAGAACCCCGAAGACCACCCCAGACTAGCCCAAAGCCATGTGTGCCTGTCTGGTTCTGTGTGTACCGCCCTGCTTCGCCCTTTAACATGATAAGACAGGCGTGTGTGTGCATATATATATATATGTGTGTGTGTGTGTGTGTGTGTGTGTGTGTGACCTTAGAATCAGAGCCACAGTCTCAGACACAGTTTACAGAGTGTACAGTCTACAGTACAGAGATGTGAACAGTGTGCTGTGATGTTTGAGGGAAAGTGTGATTTAGTGTTAGTCTGTTTTGGTTTATGGCGACTTCTAGCTCCATTTCACACTTCAGTGAGTTTAACTAAGCCCACAGCACTGACGGACATACAATTAACCTTTCAGACCCCAACCAGACCTCCAGAGCTAAAGACAACAGAGAGAGAGACAGAGAGACACAAGAGAGGGAGAGACAAGGGAGCTAAAGACTAGAGCCAAAAAGCAAGTGAGAAAGAGAGAGACAAACAAACTGAGAGGAAGAGAGAGACAAGAGTGAGCGAGTGAGACAAGACAGACAAAAACAGTGAACAAAAGACAGACAGATAGAAAATATTAATTTTAGTTATGATGATCAGGAAAGCATTTTGAGACTTTTTCAGGACAGTGATATATATTATCCTATTGCTCATCCCATGTGATTCAGCTCCACCTGATCTTACTGCTTGAAGTACAGTGTATACGCTGAACTGCTGTTGTGTCTCGCCCACAAGTGGCCAGCTAGTCTAACGCAGTGATTATTCTCATATTAGTCTGTGTGATTGGTCGGTGAGGCCCTACGGATGGTTAGAACACAGCACATAGCTCTCTGAAGCCTGCTTGTGACATTCCTTAACGTCGAATCCGAAGCTCGTTTGAAAAATAGTTGCACATGATGTGCTTCCAGAATTGTCTAGTGCAAGGTGGATGATGTCAGGCTGGCATGGAGATTTTAGTCCTCATTAGTTGGACCACTGCCCGCCCTGCCCAGCATCTCTGAGCTGCAAACAATGGCTATAAAGATAAATTCTTCTTCAAAGCTGAGTTAAATCTCTCCATGTAGTCTGCTCAGATGCTGGTTTAAACCATGGCAGCAATTATACATCACCTAAAGCTTCTTCTCCAACTGTAGTGGATGGAAACACAACCTAATTAGCTTTTTTTGGCTAAAAGCGCAGAAGATTTGCAAAAGGTTTGTAATGATGTAGGTTACCCCCACACATTACCGAAGAGACATTGGTGTAAATATATTACCTGTTCCCTGTTGCCATCATTGATGCTTACCTTCAGGGTCCCAAAAGAGTACCAGTGGGGTAGCTCATGTATTATACTTACTTGGGTGAGTTTAACCTCTGTAGAAGGGGAGGGGAGGAATCGTAAAGGGATGTGCATTCATAGCTGTGTGCACTCTCGCTATAAATCAGGGTAATGGCTATTGTGCACACCGATTATGCATGCCTAGTCATTGCCACACTTAATTTTTTTTTTTTTTTTGTGGTTTTTATTAATGATGCTGCTTTAACCTGTAACTGGGATTGGTATATTCTGAGGAGGGGCCACCTGTGTATATATACACCTCCTAGAATGGGAGAAAAAGGGGTCTTCTTCCCAAAGGTGGCTGGGGGAAGCTACACCAGAGTGATGGGATTTTGGTTCTGAGACTTGATGACTTGGCAGTCATAGTCTTATACCCCTGTAAGAGTCTACTTTTTGATTTTGTTTATTTAATTGTTTTTTAATTTAATAAAGGGTGACGGGATAAAAGGAACTTTTGCCTTTCTGCTGTTTTTATCCGGTACTCCAGACTATGCGCCCAACACTACCCATAAAGAGCGTCCCTGCTTTTTCGTAGCTTTGGTGTGCACGCTTTATCACAAGGTTTGCATGGAAACCTGGCGAGAGATAGAAAAAGAGATGAAAGCACACACACCAGCCTTAAACATCAGCTAGTCTTACAGTCTTACAGTCTCAAACCAAATAGAAGCAAGCATAAAAATCAGGAAAGTGTGCCAGAGGGGAGGTGGAGGATGCTGTAGACAGAAATGTTTGTGTTTCCGAGGCGGGTTGATTACTAGAGAGGGTTTACTGCGCTACTACACTGTTTACTATTGTACTGCATTAAAAATGCATGAAGGTGAAGAATAAAGTGGGTGAGAGAGAAAATCCTGGGGCTATCTGCAGTCTGTTTTTCCCCTCAGTGCTCTCAGAGTCGTGTGAAGCAGCAGTTTCAAATCAGAAAACTGGTTTACACTCAGCAGTGTTATGAGCACACTGGCATGTAATTGCATGAAAGCCCATTGAGTTTAAAAGTAGTTTGTGAATATGTAGAGCAGATACGCTGCAGCAGTAATTATCACGCTCCAGATCGGCGGATGTGCTTAAGGCTGTGCGTGGAACGACTGATTTCCCTCTTAAATGTGAGAGGAGATGATGTTTTCAAGAGCTGCTGAATGCATATTCATTACACACATTCTTACATATTTACAAAGTACACATAATACATCTACACTATCTGCACTGACAGACGCATCGCCGTCTATAGGCGTGCAAACGTGAGTGTGCAGGGGAGATGAATGCGACACGGTGAAAGGATTTAACCCTTACTCAGGAGCTCCAGACTGTATCACGTGCCTGTAGGTGTGGGGTCTACACCCTGGGGGCAGCCGGCTTTGATGCTGACCCCAAATCCACTAGAGCAGAAGGTGCCTCCCATCATGGTTACAAATCCCTGTTTTCTCATTGGCTCTTCCATCTCATCATTCATTATTCATAACTGAAAGATAGGGCTCCTGATGAGATGTTTATTTGCCTCGAACCCCTCTCAGCGTGTCCCACCCTGCTTTGTAAGAAGCCAAATGTAGGCCAGAGACTGTATATAGAGCAGGGTTTTGTTAGGTGCTTGCTCGTATAGGGAAAGAGGCAGATGCAGTATAGCTCTCAGTGCTCAGACACTCGGTCTAGAGGTACATGGGCTACCTGAAATCAGCACAGGTCACAGCTTTCCCCCCCTAAAGCAGAAAACTCACTCGAGTGCTTTTACGCATGTTCATTTCAGTGGTTCAGCGATCAGAGATCAGCGGCCAGCACAGCTGAAAACACAGTAGATGTTAAGACTTGCGTATGTAAGCATATACAGATCAAATGTTTTCAATTTGTTCTTCAGCCAAGTCTTCATCTGGCCAATAGTGGAGCAGTAGGCACGTCTAATAACCAAAATGCTATTCACCACTAGAGCTGTGTATTAGCAAGAACCTGGCGATACATAACATATCGTGATACAGCGGTCACGATTCAATATAGCAAAAGTGATATACTGTAATTTTTCAAATCCCACTATCAAAGCACACCACTATATGAACAGGTTTATCAATGTCTACAATAGCATTGCGGCCTTGTGCTGCTTGTTAATGTTGGAGTGGAGCTGAAAATGGATTACAACACTGCCATCTAGTGGTCAGAGGTTTAAACACAACACACAATGATTCACTGTCTTCCAAGAATAGTTGTATCGATACTGTGTTTAAGAATCGACACAGTATCACTAAACATAATATCCTGATAGAAAATATTGATATATTGAATAACACCCCTATTTATCAGAGAGCCCCACCCATTTTTCACCAACAGCCCTGCTCACACTGCGAGTTACTATCTACACAGCCACGCATTAGCTTTATCATTGATTCTGACAGAAAGAAAACTATGTATATCAAGCTCATCTCCATGCACCAGTGAGCAAGCAAGATAAAAAGTTCCAACCATTCCACTTTTAAAAGTTATTTAGACTGAAATTGTTACATGCAAGTAACCTAGACATCCTCACACATCAGCCCATCGGCGCACCACTTCATTTTACACTTTGTGCAGACACAAAGGTTTATGGCTGGTCATCTAGCACATCCGTCAAACTGGAAGTCCTTCTTCGACATCTTGTGCTGTATTGACACTAATAAAATATCCTGGACTTTGTGTTTCTGGATCCTCCACAAGCATTTTCACTACTGTTTCATTTGTCAATTGATTTCATTAATAAACTCAGGTACTCTTCTTAAATAGTCTGTGATGTGGTGGATAGATGTAGTAGCCCATTACTTTATATAGTCTATAATATACAGAATACTGACAAATCAAACACTATTATTTACACCACAGGTACATTATTATTTATATAATTTCACATTTGTTTAACACACCAGGACAAGCACTGCCTTTTACTTAGATTTGAAACAGACATGTATAGCTAAGAGCTTTATAGCTGTCTATAAACTATTAACTTCAAGTAGATAAAGATAAGTGTGTTGTTGCTTACTTTCTAAAGAGCATGCTGTATGTCTTTAAACTGAAGTATAGAAATTAAGTTTGTTAGTGTTTGTTGTAAATACTCATTAGAGCATTTGAGGACAGCAGAGAGCAGCCTATAGCAGCAGCTGGGGCTAAACTACTAATCCTGACCCATCTGACCTCTAAGGCGACCTTTAAACCTGGCCTCAGGCCTTGGATGAGTTACGCAGACGGTCATGGGCTCTAAGCAACAGAAGAGCACAGGGCTGACCCCCGAAGCACAAGTAAATACAGAGAGATGAAAAAGACAGGACATATGGTCAGACAAGCTGCAAAGCTAAAGGCGTTTCCCTCAAACACAACAAAAACTTTTTAAAATACAGAGATTCCTGATCCTGATTCCTGCTCATTTCCACCTTTTGAAGCTTTTGACACAAATATATATATATATATATATATATATATATATATATATATATATATATATATATATATATATATATATATATATATATATACATATATATATATATATATATATATATACACACTATATGAACAGGTTATAGTAGGTATAGGCCAATAGTAGATCAGTAGGCACATCTGATAACCATCACTAGGCCTGTCTACTGGCAAGAACCTGGCGATACAATACGTATTGTGATACAGCGGTCACGATTCAACATATCACGATATATTGCGATATTGCAAGCAAAGTGAAATATGGTGATTTTTAAAATCCTACTATTAAAACACACCACTGTATGAACAGGTTTGTCAATGCTTAAAATAGCATTGCGGCCTTGTGCTGCTTGTTAATGTTGGAGTGAAGCTGAAAATGGATTACAACACTGCCATCTAGTGGTCAGAGGTGTAAACACAACACCTGCTGATCAGCTTACTGCCAGGAATCTGTGTATCTATATTGTGTTTTTGAGAATCGATACAGTATCACTAAACATAATATCCTGATATTCGATATATATACACATATATATATATGCGCGCGCACACACACACACACACACACACATATACATATATATATATATATATATATACATATATATATATATATATATATATATATATATATATATACACACACATATACACACACACATATATATATACACACATACATATATATATATATATATATATATATATATATAATTGCCTTTTACATTATGTGAATGTGATGAAGCAGAAATCAACAGAAATAATCCAAAATAACATAATTTAATAAAAAACCTACCCTTTCAGTGAAGTGAGCTTTTGTTGCAACAATAAGAATTTACCGTACTCAAACTTTACAGTGACTATCAGCCTTCTCCTCCTATCAGATGGAATTATGGGTGTTCCGTACAGACAGGCCTGGGTGGCTTAAGCCTCGGTAATGTACAAATCCCTTGTTAATTCCTGCCGTACCATTGGCTGTAGCTAATTACTGGGGCAGTGGATGGCTCTGCTTGGCTGTGATGACGGTTGTGTCTGGAGCAGGCCTGTCACTGCCGTGGCACGGTCACTGACACTGGTCTTATGTAAAAGGTGGCACAGACATGTTGCTTGGCCACGCTACCACACGGAGGTCAGAAGCTGCGTGGCACGTGGCCACAGCCGGGCAAAAAAAAGAAAAAAAAAAAGCCCTGCATGAGGTGAAGTCAGTCTCTAAACACTATTACATAGTACCATCACAGCTGACTGTAACCGCACCAATGCAACAGTGAATTTATATATTATATATTTAACATATCTGAGAGGGTAGAGTGGTGGTGATTCACATCTCTACAAAGTTTGGTAATGTGCTTCAATCTGAAGGTGGCACTAATTTTGCTATTCATAATGATGCTCATTAATGTGTCGAATATTAAGTTCTAATGTTATTTTGATGAGACCGGTTCTTCCAGTTCTATTATTGTATTCACTATTAATTATAAAAAAAAAAAAAAAAAGAAATATTCTAATCTAGTTCTTTTCATTCTGAATTTTTTTTGTAAAGAACTGTATCAGTGCGAGTGTTGGTTATATATGGAGTCAAAAAAGGGTCATAGAGATTTTGAGCTTGTAAAACAATAATCACAAATGTACTGAAACTTGTAGCTGCGTTTAAACAACTACATGCACATAAAATCCAAATCCACAAATAAACTGGAATGTGCAAACTTAAAACAAAAAGTAATATTTAAAAAAGAATAAAAATGTACAAATATGGAAAAATATTTTAAATATATGGAAAAAAAAAATTTGTAGAAAAGATTTGCATTTGTAAATCCAATGTTGTGAATGTGTGAATCAGTACTGCTCAAAGTTTGGAGCTAAAAATCCTCACATTCACCTTCTCTGCTGCTGTTGGGAATTTTGACCCTGTTTTGGGGGCTAATTAATGGACCAATAGGAAAGCTTAAGCTGGACCAATCAGATCGCGAGGTTTGTTTAACCACTCAGAACACTGATTTGGTGCTGTCACTCAACTACTGTGCACTGTTGGAACACGTCTCCCAAACTCCGTCATGGCGCCTTCAGGCACAGATACGATGCTAGTTCATGTTTCTTTAGTAAAAAGTTGGTTTTAAAGAAGATGACAGGCCGGCTCTGTGCAGTGGTTTTATTTATACTACTGTTGTGCTAGCTTTGGATAACTGTAGCTAATTAATTAAGCATGTTTTGCTCCATAGTGTGTTTTTATTAGTGATTGGCCGATCCAGTGTTTTTCAGTTCCGATCCGATACCAATATATAACTGCCAATACCGATACCGATACCGATACAAATACTGATATATAGGCTTTTTAGTTTATTATTATTATTCCACCCCTTCGGACATCCACCTTACAAATACTACATGTAGCCTTTTTGCTGTTCTGCGTTTTAAGCTGCGGACTGGAAAATGGATCGGTAAGTGGATCGGCCGCATTCGCCCGATATCCGATACGTTAAATTACAGCAATATCGGCCCCGATACCGATATTATATCGGATCGGTCCCATCTCTAGTTTTTATATCAATGCAGCTTAATTATCTTGTATAATGGTAGACAGAATGTATCTTTTGATCTCTTTTGGTTCTGCAGACTAGCTAAATAGCTATTTAACCAACACAGGCATTTGCTGAGCTTTGTTTTACAAATTCAAAATTTTTATGACCCTTTTTGACTCCATAGTTACGCATCTTTCCTTTCCTTTTGTCCACGCTAGAAATAGCTGTTATTAGATATGAGCAAATGTATAAAGTCCCACAGGTCTCTGGACTCCCAGTTTAAGCAAAAGCAGTGCAAAAAGATCAAACGGGGGAATGTTTGGCTTTGGTGAAACATAGTCCCAGAGTAAAGTATTAAAATATATAAACGAGATTAAAGCTGAGGTTTATTTTAAATATACAGCAAACCATGAATGAAAAATATAAGATACAGATACTTCTGAGAACTGTCTGAGCTACTTGATGGATCTGATCATCACTCTTGGCCTGCTGTGCCACTCATACAGACCCAAAATCACTATCCAGCTTACTGAGGCAAACGTCAAAGATAAAATAACAACAGTAATAGTTTTTAAGTTGACGCCAATAAAGAAACAGCTGCTGTTTGTATGTCAATGCAGTAGAAGCTGCATTGTTAGGATTTCAGCATCAGTTCCTTCAGAATTAAGTATTTAAATGATTCTTCTTTAATCAGGTTTGTATCACTATGTAGCATTCAAGCCACTCCCTGATTGTCTAGTCTCCTTCACTCCATCCATCACACACACAAGAAGAAAACAAAGATTTAAAAAAAACACTGCGTTGTCTTGGGAGGTTGATAACATCCAGCAAAAGTTGTACTACACGGTTTCTGTTTGTTCTAGACAGGGCTGAGCTTTGCTGCTCGTCTCTCTGAAAGGACACTAAAAGGAGACAACAGACCTTGGTACAGACTAAACAATGGCTATTCAGCCAGGGCTGCCCTCAGAACCTCAGCTCACACTGACAAGACAATGAAGAGAAGGAGACGGAGAGAAGGGGGGGAGGGGGAGAGAGAGAGAGAGAGAGAGAGGGGACAAAAAAGGGTTATGAGAAATGTGTGCAGATCACATGGTGTGCTGGACGAGCTGACGTGCATTACCAATTGAAAGACTGTGATCAAATGCTTTTCTCAGACAATTGGTAAAAGCTGAGATGGATCAGATGCTGAAAATCTCTGCCTTCAGAAAGAATCAGTTTAATTCTTTGCATCACAAAAGCTACAAAAGTAACGTACAGCTAATTTTTCCTATTAACTGAAAACAAATAAAATAATTTTAATAAAAATAAAAAAAAAACGTCTGTAAATGCAAACGGAATTTACATTGTGTGAAAACGTAATCAAGACTGGACCAATAGAAGGTACGGCTCAACGTTACTGCCCTTTCAGCTGGACCGAGTGGCACAACTTTCTGCAACCAGACAAGTTTGTTAGTGGGACCAGAAAATAAACAAGCTGGTATCTGCTCAAGGTAAAGGCAGCTGGGCTCGACAGCAAAATATACATTCTTGTAATCATCACAATCTTTAAAGTTTAAAATTTAAAGTATAACTTCCAAATCTACAAAGTTATCTTTTATGGAACTGTCTAAACGTGATTGATGGGGATATAATGAACACTGGGTATGATTATGATTATATGGTTTTACCCCAAAATTTGTCCATCCTTCCTAACAATAACGAAACTGCTAGTCTGTGTTTCAGTCTGTGGCTTCCTGTTGTTTCCACAAACTGCAGTGGTTCATATGATACTGAACTCTTGGTGTTCATGTTTTTCAGTTCCACCTTAAACGTTGCAGCAGCTACAACCAGACCTGAAGCACCAGATCGCAACTGTTGCCCCTTTAAAGCCAGTAAATAGGAAGCTGACTTCAGCCTCCAGAGATCTATTGGTCTATTGGACTTTTTGATCTGTACGAAGATCTGATCTCCAGCTGAATCTATTTGTACAGTTAATAACACGGCAGCTCTTTCTCTTTTTGTTGCGTTGACATTGAACGCTAGCGCTGACCCTGTCCAACTCCGCATACCCTCCATAGAAATGCTGCAAAGATATTTTAGTCTTGGTACTCTTGGCAGATCACATTTCATAACGAAAACTGGGTGGGAACGAGGGAGGAGCATTCTAAAATCAAGATTAATCAAGTTCAATCAATACCTTCCAATAAATCACAATATACTGAAGCACTCCTAGTTTGAACTAGAATGAAGATTCCTCCTGCGCAAACCTAAGATCTATTAGCTCCTAATAGGCCAACATGGTGACAGGTTTTGAAGAATGCCCGTGCTTGTCCCAAGAGGACATACAACGCTGGTCTCAGAATCAGACCACACTGTCCCTTTTCAGCAGCCTAGAAACACAGAAACAGACACACATACACACCAAGACAATGTGTATGTCCACGTAAGACCACTTTTCAATACGCATCTCATATCATCTCTTTCCCGACACATGCTGCATTCAGCAATACGTTCAGCAATACGTTCAGCTAGTTCTGGGATACCAGCAGTCTGAAGTTCACAATGAATCCCTAATCAACCAATCAATCACTAAATCAACCAATCAATCAATCAATCCCTAAATCAACCAATCAATCACTAAATCAATCATTCACTAAATCAACCAATCAAGTTGATTGGTGCACGTTAGACCATTCAACCATTCACTAAATCTAACAATCACTAAATCAACCAATCAACCAATTACTAAATCAACCAATCAACCATTCACTAAATCAAACAATCAACCAATTACTAAATCAACCAATCAACCATTCACTAAATCAACCAATCAAGTTGATTGGTGCATGTTAGACCATTCAACCATTCACTAAATCAAACAATCACTAAATCAACCAATCAACCATTCACTAAATCAACCAATCAAGTTGACTGGTGCACCATTCGACAATTCACTAAATAAACCAATCACTAAATCAACCAATTACTAAATCAACCAATCAACCATTCACTAAATCAACCAATCAACCAATCACTAAATCAACCAATTATTAAATCAACCAATCAACCATTCACTAAATCAACCAATCAACCAATCACTAAATCAACCAATTATTAAATCAACCACTACATTGTGTGAAATCACTAAATCAACTAATTAAGTTGATTGGTGCACGTTAGACCATTCGACAATTCACTAAATCAACCAATCACTAAATCAACCAATCAACTAATTACTAAATCAACCAATCAACCATTCACTAAATCAACCAATCAAGTTGATTGGTGCACGTTAGACCATTCGACAATTCACTAAATCAACCAATCAACCAATTACTAAATCAACCAATCAACCAATCACTAAATCAACCAATCAACCAATTATTAAATCAACCACTACATTGTGTGAAATCACTAAATCAACCAATCACGTTGATTGGTGCACGTTAGACCATTCAACAATTCACTAAATCAAACAATCACTAAATCAACCAATCAACCATTCACTAAATCAACCAATCAACCATTCACTAAATCAACCAATCAACCATTCACTAAATCAACCAATCAACCATTCACTAAATCAACCAATCAACCATTCACTAAATCAACCAATCACTAAATTAGTAAATCAACCACTCACCAAATCAACTCAACTGAATTCGGTGAGGAGAGCTTTAGCAGTGCAGTTTGTTTATTTAAGGTGGAGAAAGGCAGGAGGAGGTTCTGTATCCTTATTTTTTTAAAACCAGGTTCGTCTGCCATTCATCGTTCCCAGAACAATCAGCATCCGCTTTATTCCACCACTGTGGTTGATGGGCTGAGTCCGGAAAACTGAATTCTCGCTGGAGCGTTCCAATCGCTTTTGCGGCCTGTGGAACGTCGATGCTACGGCGGCAGAATTTCTCATTGCTGCTCGTTTGAAAACAATAGAATAACAGTCTGCTGTCGCACGTCTACCGCAAACATGTGAGCGCAGAATTAGACCCCTGTTAGTTTCCTTTCTGAAAAAATACTGTGACAGGTTCCAGCTGGAGCACTGTCAGGAGGAACAGGACAAGAGATTCAAATCTAGCTGTGAGTTTTAGTGCAGAGCAGCAGAGACAGCAGGTTCATGAACTTCATTGATCCTAACTTAAGTACCATCTAATCTCATGACATTTATCAGTCCTGTCCAGCAGTTCATTGAGAAAGAGGCTCACATGTACTTCAGTGCTGGAGCAGAGAAAAGCTGCTGTTGGTTTTGAGGAGAAGTTGTGCCATCACTACTGCTGCTCACCTCTATATGGCACGGCTGTGACCTTCACACAAACTAGGACGGCGCAATACATATTGCTGGTTACTAATTTTCACAGATTTCAAAAATTACAAAAATTCAATTTCAAATTTTCAAAAATTCAAAAATACATCACTTGAGTGCATTAGTTGCTATTTACCTTGTGTGTAAAGTGCATGGGGAGTGGTGCAACAGAAATGCTCTAAAATAGCTTGGAAACTTCTGGTTCCATTGACTTACATTATAAGTAAAGTAGGTTTTTGGTCTCTTCTGTGAAGTTGCTGTTTTGGATATTGTCGCTGTCCAATGAAAAACATGCATCTCTATTTTTGTCGAATTTAAGTTTTCTACATCATTTGAACACGACAAAGGCCGTTTACATTGTGTGAAATTTTTATGACTAATGGACCAATAGAAATGCTCCAAAATAGCTTGGAAAAAAATGTGGTTCCATAGACTTACATTGAAAGATAAGTATGTTTTCGGTCTCTCCTGTAAAGTTGCAATTTTTGAAATACTTGTTTTTCAGTGGACAGCAACGATATGTAGACTTGTCTATTTGACAAATCACAAAACTATTAGTCCTCCTAACCAATATCCTGACTGATTCTTGGTTCTAACAAATAGAGAAATTCATATAGTCCAACAAAAGCATGTTATTATGGTTATCATGTTGTGCCCTGCCATGATTTTAACTTGTAGCAATCCTATTCTACACTGTGCAGCCCAAACCCCATCCACAGACATGCTCATCCCCCTGAACCTGAGCTAAAACTCCTCCATTCTGCTGCGCTCCCTCTTTCCCAGTGCTCTAGTTCTGGCTTCATTTAGAAATGACTTACCAAGTAATGAGGGCTTCGCAGGTAAGAGAACATGTCCACTCTGGATGCGGGGCCAAAGGTTGGCCCTGCTCAAGTATTCCGCGAACGGGACAGACAGAAAGAAAAGAAGGGAGAGGAAGAGAGTAGCAGCTTTCCGACCCAAAGCCACAATGAGGCAGGTGGAAGCAGCTCTGAGCATCTTAACTGCTATTTTTAGCCGCGACAGAGTTCACTTTAAATAGGCTCACTCATTAGGACACTGTCCTTAACCGTTTAAGAGAGGGGCAGTGCCAGAGAGGAAGAGGCAGGAGAGAGAGGAGAGGGAAAGAAAGAAAGACTGGTATCCCAGAGGGCTGGGGGTCTGCCAGCACTCCACTCAGGTCACAGGTCATGGTACTAAGGGTCACTGGATTTGCAGTTCACACGCTCCAGAGCGGCAGAGTTGCATTTGATCACCTGAGGAGTGTGTGGGGGAGTGAGAGAGAGAGAGCGAGAGAGCCTGAGGATCAACAGAGTGAAGGAAATGAAAGTGTTACATAATGTTTTTTATTCCCGCTTAATATTGTCTACTTGGAAACAAACAGAAAGGCCACAGAGCAAAACAGACGATGAGGCACGGCTGGTCTGATATAGCATAAGATTATGGAGATTACGGCTATGACTGGCTATAATTTATGTAATTCTGAGGTCAGCTATGCGCTGCCTTTTGAAAACAAAACAACGCTTCAGCGGTCATCTTCAGTGGATTTATGGAGGCCAAATCCATCTTCTCCAACTGGAAATTACACCACTTCAACATCAAAACAACAACAGCTCGCCAGTAAGCAAACACGGCATCAAAATCTAGACGCCTCTTTGATTCTCAGAAACAGCCCTGATTCAATCAGACACTGGAACAATTATGCCTGGAAGCAGGAGATGCAGACATTCTCACAACGCACAGGTACATGACTAGCTGCCTACACTTGTCATCACTGAATCTGGGCTAACCTACATTTCACTCTGTTTTGCCTGAACTGCATCAGATCAAGAAGAATTTTATTTCATATCTATGCAAAAATCTTGGATGTCTTAACAAATCTGGATTGGAAGCAATTTACTTTCTTATGCAGCTTTTGTACAAATTAGCTAGTTAATTTAGCAATTAGTGCTATTAGTGCACAGTAGGGGTTTAGGAAAATCAGAATATTGAATATTGGGATATTATTTGATTCCTGGCAGACAGTGAATCGTTGTGTGTTGTGTTTAAACTAGGGATGCACCGATACCACTTTTTCCTTACCAATACCGATACCAACTCTGACTTAAATGCTCGATATATAGCTATAAATCCTGATATTTGTAGTGTTCCACTTTTTATATGTTGTATTTTTTTATGTCTTATTGACACTTTGATGTACATCCTGTACATTTGCACTCATAGACACTATTTAATACTTTGCTGTACATCCTGTACATTTGCACTCATAGACACTATTTAATACTTTGCTGTACATCCTGTACATTTGCACTCCTAGACACTTTTTAACATTTACTTAATAAAATCTTTGCACATCTATTTATTTTGTAATAAATATCCCAGTACTGTAATATATCTACTGATACCTGTTTTTTCTCTTACGCATTACCTAATTTATTACTGCACTACCTTTTTTACCTCCAGTCAGGTTGTATAGTTTTGTTTTCATATGCTCTTGTATATATTCTTTTTGACTATTGGTATTCTTTATACTGGGTTTTGTACCCAGTACATCCATCCATCCATCCATCCATCCATCCATCCATCCATCCACCCATCCATCCACCCATCCATCCATCCATCCATAATAAGATATAATACCCTTGAAAGAACACCATTTACTGGTTGAGTAACTGTACATTAAAAAATTTTAGAGCTATGAAAAAATTCAAATTGCCACAATGCAGAAACATGTGCAGCCATTTAATCAATAAGCTTTATGGTATTGGCGCACTCTATTGCCGTATTGGTATCGGTGCATCACTAGTTTAAACCTTTGACCACTAGATGGCAGTATTGTAATCCATTTTCAGCTCCACTCCAGCATTAACAAGCAGCACAAGGGTGCAACGCTATTGTAAACATTGGCAAACCTGTTCATACAGTGGTGTGTTTTAATAGTAGGATTTGAAAAACCACAATATATCACTTTGTTTGCAAAATCGCAATATATTAAATCGTGACTAAATATTAGGTACCGTTAGCCTTTTCCATTAAATACATGTTCTCTGCTTTTCCTCCTAAGGGCAGAGAAGTGAATGCCTTGTACTTAAAGACCATGTAATGACCAACTCTGACCTTTACACAGTATTTTACAGCATGTGAAACATACAAAGACCAGAGTAGCCGGTTACTTTTTCTTAAAAACTCAGTAGACGTGAAACCAAAATTTCATCACAGGTCACGATTAGAACACTACCTAAAACAGTAAAAAAAAAAGACACAAGCACAAACAGAACTGAAGTCTTTGAAACATTTTTAGCTCATAATTAAGTCCTAATTCTAAGAAACCAGGCAATTCCTAAGCTGGATGTATGTGTCTCCAGCTTTCGGAAGTGTAAGCGTTCCTGATCCATGCTTGGATTACTCCAGGAATGCAGACACGTTAGCTGAACCTGGGATTCCTGCCGGTGACACACTCAAAAATAAAATACCTGCAGTGGCTGTACGCCATAATAATGAGAGTGACCGGACCAGACCAGAGCTCAAAGGCCCAGACACCAAACTCTCCAAATTTGGGTCGTCATGCCAAATCCCCCAAGCTAAACCACATTCATCAGCTGATGAAGTAGCGTAGTGTGTGTGTGTGTGTGTGTGTGTGTGTGTGTGTGTGTGTGTGTGTGTGTGTGTGTGTGTGTGTGTGTGTGTGTGTGTGTGCTACAAAAGGATCTGGGTGTGCCACTTGTGTCTGACATAACACGTGGACACACATACACACACACCCACACACGTGCATACGATCACAAACAGGGTCACTGAGGAGATTACCTGCATTAGTAAGAGTAAAATTCAGGACCGTCCCTCTGAACAACTGTGCCTTTGTTTTAAATTCCAACAGCCAACATACGAGATTCAATTACTGCTCCGGTTAGCATGAGTGTGTGTGTGAGCGCCACAGATTCTCACCACTGATAGGAAAGTGTTTAATGAAGTGTTTAATGGCTCTAAAAGCTCCCTCTCAGAAACCTGTTACACCAAATGCTTATGAAAACACTGCCTTGTGTGGAGACCTTAGACACGAGTCTGAGAAGTTTCTAGCTTAGTGTTGGGCAGTTTCCATCCGTTTCAAGGGGTTCCTGGGGGGGGCTGTTAGCTGAGCTGCTAGCACTCCTAGTTCTTCTGATTTAACAACACTGTCATAATTTTTCAACACAGGCATCATTCTTAAACACAGCGCTACACCTCGTTATTGATATATAACAGTTTGGACTGTTTTACTCTCAGTTGATTCACTAGATGTTTTAGATTCTTTGAGAAACTCAATTACAAAAAAAAAAGAATTTCGTTTAAGAAGAAGATTTGTTTAATCCATACAACCATATACAGCACCGATGACTTTTACTGTTGCACAGCGCGCGCTTACGGTGTTGCCAGGTGACATGAAGAAGACGTGATTGGATGGCGCGGATTGCAAAATAGAGAAAGAGAGAGAAAATAAGGAGAGACAAACAGAAGAGACAGTCCAGAGAAAACCATACACAGTGTCCACAGTCTACTGTAAACTGAATAAAAATCAGCAGTTAGAGGCGCCAGAATGTAACTTCTATACTATTTAAGGTGGAACGAGGAATTCAAATAAGAAGCTAACTTCAGAAAGCAAGCAACTGAGCTTTCCCAGTAAACTGATAGCGAGTCTGAGTTTTAGGGTAAGCTCTAGCCGAGCACCACATCAGTGTCTCAGCATCTGAGCAGAAACAGTCAGTCTACATGTCCAGTCCACAGAGCGGAGCGACTCACAGTAACCATAACATTTAGCTTAAATCAGGGTAATGGCGAGTTGAGATAAAGGATAGTAAAGTGTGTAAGTAGGCCTGGGCGATATGGGAAAAAAATCTTATCACAATATATATCACGATGTAAATCAAATCACTATTGCCTTTTTATTGTAAGTGAGAACTGAAGATATCAAAATGTAAAAATTTTGTTTTTATCCTGATTTTTTTCAAATATATTATTTTATATACATATATCTATATATCTATCTATATATATATATATATATATATATGCATACACACACACACACACACACGCACACACACACACACACACACACACACGAAATACCATACTTATGGGGAGTTGGTTTAGCGGTTCTGTTTTCGGTAGAAAATAAAGTTTCTCTGGATTTTTGCTTATAAAAAGTTAACTTTGCCTCAGTGTTCTCACTCAAACTCCTACAACATATTTATTTATCTTTATCGATTACAAAATTATGGCGATTAGCAGCTACAAACAATCACGCGTGAATCTAAAGTTGTGAGTGTTTCACACAGAAACACAACAGTGTGGTGCTCTGTCAGCTCTGCACAGTGGAGATGATCACAACAGTACAACTGCTACACACGAGACCCTTGAAAGATCAAACACCCCGTAGAGCTTCATCAACACAGCAGCAGGACAGCACCTGTTTACCTGTTTATCTTATCTTATAGATTATTTTAAGATTATTAACACGTGTATCATGTTTCTTTCAGTAGTAGTTTAACGTCATTTTGTCTTATTTTATTCTCTCTGCTCGACTGTGACGCCTGCAGTAACCAAATTACTAGTACGCGGGTTAACCTGCCGCTACATCCACACTCTGTGCTGTGTACTTCAACCAAATATGAAATGTCTGGAACTCTAGTTTAGCCACCTGATTGGTTGGGGGCGGCGCTATTCTCATTGGCTAATCGTGTTGTTTCTCAAAACTTGGACGGAACTTAATTCTATCGACTTTCTATCGACTACGTCTTATAGTTCTATCGAGGAAACACTATTTCGCAATAATTATCGTTATCGTTATCGTTTTATCGCCCAGCCCTCTGTGTAAGCAAAAATATTTTTATTCGATTACTTGATTAATCGATGGAATAATCGATAGAATTACTAAAATAATCAACAGCTGCAGCCCTAATTTGCACTGTAGACATTTTGACCCCTGGTTACTTTCACCACCACGGTAAAGAAATCAGATCTGATTAGTTGAACCTTCAGTGAACCTGAACCACTTTTATTTTCACACTTAAGAGAAAAACACACACAAACAACCTTTCCTAGTTCTCTCTGAGCAGCACTCTCAGCACACACTCTTTCTCTTTCACTCTCCTTCAGCAAAAACACAAATTAGACACTCCTACTACAGGACACTCCACTGTTCTACTCAGAGTAATTAAAACTTTGTTTTAAAGGGAAGCTCCAACGTCTACACTCAGAAAACAGTGTTGGATACGTCACACAAGAGCAGAATAGAAGTCTAATTAACTGACACCAAATCTAAAAACGAAGTCGAATCTAAAAGACAAATCTAACTATTCAGAATGTGCTGAAGTATTGGATTTATAAGCGAATACAGGTCCCAGTGTAGACTTAACATTAAACATTATCCTTACATTTCCTTTTTGAGCCTTCAGCAGAAAGGAATCCTAGAAAGATTTAACCATCAGGCTGGCAGAACTATAGAGAACACAGAACGTAGTTGAGATATTTATAAGTTTTAAATGAGCTTTAACTGTTTTTCCTCATGTGCGTCGAGAAACACGTTTTTTTTTTTTTTTTAAGCATTTTTTTTTTATTTATATATAACAACAATGCTCATTGATAGCAGTACAAATTACGGAACTCGCTCCAGTGACTGGATCACCCTTCTGGTTCCAAGAGCTTTTACTGAACTGGGAAAATCTGCTTTTAGCTCCAGCAGCACCAGCGAGCCGAAACTCACTGCAGGAAACACTAAAGCTCAGCTCGCTGGAGTCATTTTAAACTCTTAATTTCTAACCACCTCCACACAACCTGTCAATGTGTTATTTAATTTTATTTTTAGGATTTTGATATTTAGTCATTTTTTAATTTACTCTATTTTTTTTATTTTTATCTCTATTACTATTGTTATTTAATTATTACTTTAATTTTTTTTAGTATTATTTCTTTTACTATTTTATGTTTTACTCCTATATTTATATCTATTTTTTTACTTTTCCTGATTCCTGAGTTTCTTATTCAGTTTTTATTTGTTTTTCGTTTACGATTTATTTTACTTATGTCTGGTTTACACTACACGACTGTTTGAGTGGTCAGGTCTTTGTGCCATTCACACTGCATGTAATGGCCAGTCTTTCAGTTGTTGTGGCTCACAAACACTACATGACTGATCAGCGACACGGGGTCACCAATTACACGATCGTCACCCCGGGGAATCGCGCACTCATCTGGCTGCTGTCCAAAAACACTTTTTTGTCACGAGAACATATGAAAACTAGACGCATGTGAGAACTAGTGAGACCACGTAGAACATACGTTATTTCCAAAACGAATGTAAACAAACCAGCGATACGAGTTGTTACTGCACTGATCTGCAAGAAAGAAGAAAAAAAGTACGAAGATGGATAAAGACAAGGGGCCAGAAGGGACTGTCTGTTCTGCAGAGAGAGCTGGAGGGAAATATTTAATATTTTATAAATAAAAATGTACGTGTCGCCCGCAGCCGCAGAGAGATTGCGTGAACGGTGACGTGGTTCTCTCTCTATACGATCCCATTGGCTGTAGCTAGACGCTGCTGTTGACTCACAGTCGCCGACTGGCCTAGATATTAAACATGCTAGAAGTTGCCGGGCGTCTGTGATTAGTCGGTGAGCACTCAGCGACAGGTCTGTCAGAGTCTTTCACCCATCACTAATTATCATCACATCAGGTACTACTTTTACTGATTTTAAAAAAGAAAAAAAAATCACACTTTTCTCATTTCCTATTATATATCTACTAGAGACAGATTTTATCTCCAGTATTATTCATTTTACTCCAGTCCTGGATATATGGAGATATTTGGAGTACATTATTTAGTATCGTCACATTCTGGATCATTGACTTCTGTTACAATCTGATAAAAATTCTTGTATTTTTTAATATCTCAGTTAGGGGTGTGCCATATTATATCGTATGCAGTTATACAATTAAATTTTTATTTTGTTGCTGTAGTGTATTCTTGAAATATTTTTTTTATTTAATATTTTGTCATAAAAATACTATGAAATATCGTGATATTATTGAAGGACCATATCGCCCACCCCTACCAGTAAGTTAGATGTTCTACAGCTGTAGCCGCCTCCTCCTGTCTGGTAAAGTTTGATCAGCAGATAATTCTGCTTGGCTACTTCTGCCGGGCGTCTGCGATTAGTCGGTGAGCGCTCAGCGACAGGTCTGGGAGCGTCTTTCAGCCGTTCACACTACACGACTGAGCGAGCGCCTAGAGGTCGCCGTTTTGCCTCCAGGCAGAGGTTTTTGTCGGCGATCTACAAAAAACAGTCCTGGACTGAAAACCCAGGCTTAACTGGTGTAGTGTGAACTAGACCTTAGTTTTGTTTCTGTTCTTACAGTTTCTTTCACCGTTTTCTTTCATTTTAAGCACTCATTAAAATTCATTTTAATTTATTTTCAATCCCTTTTTGTTTAATAATTGCAATGCTCGACGACACTGTAAATGAGGGTCTCCCTCAATGTACTCCCAAATAAAAATAAAGGTTGATTGATTGATTTCCCAAATTCCTCAGATGCTGTGCATGTTGACGACCAAGCAGGTCAGATTAAATGGTTACACTAAGATGTACAGCATGTAAACCTGATTTACTGTTAAATTCTGCAGCTCTGGAAGAAAAGACACTTGACGGTGCAGACCAAGAGCATAAATCAGTCCCAGACAGGAAGGGACGTCACAAACAGAGAACAAGGAACAGACCCAGACAGGAAGCGAGGTGAGAGTGTCTGGGGCAGAGGCGAGAGTCTAGAGAGTATTTAAACACTGTGAGGTAAATTTACATGAACAAACAATATCATCGTTTTCTTTTTCCACAGACAGACATCGCAAGATATGAGATCTCGAGAGCAAGAAAAGCCCAGCAAACACAGCACCGAACTTAAATCACTGTGGATTAAAGTCTTTGTGATGCAATAAATCACAGAAGAGAAAGAGAAATGACAGACAGACTCATTTGAAAGCCCAGTAAGTAGGAGTGTGCCATATCGTATCATAGACAACAATATCTTTAACATTTTTGAATATCGTGAACGACATTATACCCTGAAATATCATGCCATATCACCCATCACTATCACATCAGGTACTACTTTTACTGTTTTTAAAAAAGAAAAAATTCACACTTTTCTCATTTCCTATTATATATCTACTAGAAACAGATTTTATCTCCAGTATCATTCACTTTACTTCAGTCCTGGATATATGGAGATATTTGGAGTACATTATTTAGTATCGTGACATTCTGGATCATTAACTTCTGTTACAATCTGATGAAAATTCTTGTATTTTTTAATATCTCAGTTAGGAGTGTGCCATATTATATCGTATGCAATAATACAATTAAATTTTCATTTTGTTGCAGTAGTGTATTCTTGAAATATTTTTTAATTCAATGTTTTGTCATAAAAAAAAAACATGAAATATCGTGATATTATTGTAGGACCATATCACCAACCCCTACCAGTAAGTTAGATGTTCTACAGCTGTTAGAACCTCTACGCCTCCTCCTGTCTGGTAAAGTTTGATCAGCAGATAATTCTGCTTGGCTACTTCTGCTCTCTGGTGCTTTGTGGAGGTAACTGGAGTGGCGGTATTTTTGAATCTCAGCTGTTCTGTCTAGTGAGAAAGCTCATGTTGTGATTACTATAAAAACATAGGTTGTCTACTCACTCTTCTACTCCACCACTTTTCTCTTCAAGAAATAAATAAGAGGATACCAAGAGGGAGAGTTGGACTGAGTGGAAACCAAAGGTCAAACACTGCTTAAACTAGAGATCGACCGATACGGGTTTCTCTATAGCCGATGCCGATGTTTAGAGGTCAGGCTCAGCCGATCGCTGATATGTGCAGCCAGTTTTTAGGGCCGATATTCATCTATAAGTTTTTAGCAGCAAATAAAGCAAAAATGTCACACTGTTAATAACAAGTGGTAAAAATAATTTTTGAACTTAACATCATTTATCGAACACTGACTTAACAAGAAAATTCCCCCCAAAATAAAAATTCCCCCAAAAATACAGTATGACCACATTACTACTGAAAGTTCTTGCGGTTCTTTAAGGAGGATGAGGTGCTCAGAGAGAGAGAGAGAGAGAGAGAGAGAGAGAGAGAGAGAGAGAGAGAGAGAGAGAGAGAGAGAGAGAGAGAGAGAGAGAGAGAGAGAGAGAGAGAGAGACGCTGTACTGGCTCTCTTTACTCTTTCTTTAGTTCAGTTAGTCTCGAGTGCTGGAAGCTGAGTAATATCTGAGTAATATCTGAGTAATATTTGAGTAATATCTGAGTAATATCTGATGAGTAATATCTGAGTAATATTTGAGTAATATCTGAGTAATATTGGAGTAATATCTGAGTAATATCTGATGAGTAATATCTGAGTAATATCTGAGTAATATCTGAGTAATATCTGAATAATATCTGAGTAATATCTGATGAGTAATATCTGAGTAATATTTGAGTAATATCTGAGTAATATTTGAGTAATATCTGAGTAATATCTGATGAGTAATATCTGAGTAATATCTGAGTAATATTTGAGTAATATCTGAGTAATATCTGATGAGTAATATCTGAGTAATATTTGAGTAATATCTGAGTAATATTTGAGTAATATCTGAGTAATATCTGATGAGTAATATCTGAGTAATATCTGAGTAATATTTGAGTAATATCTGAGTAATATCTGATGAGTAATATCTGAGTAATATTTGAGTAATATCTGAGTAATATTTGAGTAATATCTGAGTAATATCTGATGAGTAATATCTGAGTAATATCTGAGTAATATCTGAGTAATATCTGAATAATATCTGGGAAGCTCTGGCTGCTCCGGAGAGACTCTCTGTGTAACAGTAACATGTTAATGTGTGTATTACACTAGAGCAGTTAGCTTTAGCCCCGGAGCTAATGTGTGTATTATACTAGAGCAGTTAGCTTTAGCCCCGGAGCTAATGTGTGTATTACACTAGAGCAGTTAGCTTTAGCCCCGGAGCTAATGTGTGTATTACACTAGAGCAGTTAGCTTTAGCCCCGGAGCTAATGTGTGTATTACACTAGAGCAGTTAGCTTTAGAGCCCCGGAGCTAATGTGTGTATTACACTAGAGCAGTTAGCCTTTAGCCCCGGAGCTAATGTGTGTATTACACTAGAGCAGTTAGCTTTAGCCCCGGAGCTAATGTGTGTATTACACTAGAGCAGTTAGCTTTAGCCCCGGAGCTAATGTGTGTATTACACTAGAGCAGTTAGCTTAAGCCCCGGAGCTAATGTGTGTATTACACTAGAGCAGTTAGCTTTAGCCCCCGAGCTAATGTGTGTATTACACTAAAGCAGTTAGCTTTAGCCCCGGAGCTAATGTGTGTATTACACTAGAGCAGTTAGCTTTAGCCCCGGAGCTAATGTGTGTATTACACTAGAGCAGTTAGCTTAAGCCCCGGAGCTAATATGTGTATTACACTAGAGCAGTTAGCTTAAGCCCCGGAGCTAATGTGTGTATTATACTAAAGCAGTTAGCTTTAGCCCCGGAGCTAATGTGTGTATTACACTAGAGCAGTTAGCTTTAGCCCCGGAGCTAATGTGTGTTATTACACTAGAGCAGTTAGCTTTAGCCCCCGGGAGCTAATGTGTGTATTACACTAGAGCAGTTAGCTTTAGCCCCGGAGCTAATGTGTGTATTACACTAGAGCAGTTAGCTTTAGCCCGGAGCTAATGTGTGTATTACACTAGAGCAGTTAGCTTTAGCCCCGGAGCTAATGTGTGTATTACACTAGAGCAGTTAGCTTTAGCCCCGGAGCTAATGTGTGTATTACACTAGAGCAGTTAGCTTTAGCCCCGGAGCTAATGTGTGTATTACACTAGAGCAGTTAGCTTTAGCCCCGGAGCTAATGTGTAAAACATTTTCACTTGTTTGGCCGAACAGTTCCAAAGGTTTCGGTCTGGGGTCCTTCACATGCGGCAGCAGCACGTTCCACCCCACCAATAACACGGGGCTGCCCGCGGACGTGCCTGACTTTAAATCGGCTCTGCGAAACACTGATATATCGGTCGCTCTCTAGTCTAAACTATGGGTCAGTCACGATGTAGCACTGAGTAAGAACGCAGCTACAGAATACCACGTCTAGGTACTGGCCCTGTGGACTTTAAATGGAAGTGTGGCAGGTTGAGACGTGCTCAAAGGCGGCATGTGCCTCTTTAAGGGCATCTATCGTCCTTGTAAATGAGACAGATTTCATCCAAAGCTCTGCTTTCAACCTCTTTTCTTTTGTGCACTCTCTCTCTCTCTGCCTTCACATCTAGGGTGTGTCTCAAATCCTAGTGAGCTCCTACATAGGCAGCATTTTACATCATAGTATGCGCTCCTGACATGTAGACTGTCCCAATTCTTACATACCTTAAACATGCTGTCTACTGAGGAACCTTATTTAAACCTGATTTTAAGGAAGCATCGAACGCTTCCTCAGCCGCTAAGGCAATCCCATGATGCAACACAAGCAAATCTACGAGTTAATTTGATTCTCTCTGGAGTTTTAATGTGTTTCTGGTCATATAATCACACAAAACAGTATTTTATTATCAACTTTTCAACAAGTCATGGACCATTTTGCAGTTTTAAACGAGCCATTAGCATTTTTAAGCCTCTGGCTATTGTTTTGGGTGCTGGCTGGTAACTTATCAACCAGCTAAACCACAAGTCATGTGCTGCAGTGGGCGGGAACAAGTCGTGATGCAGTCTCTCTCTAACTAGAGCGTCTCAGTAATCTGTTTTATGAGGAGAGATGAGGAGAGAACACTGCTACTTAAACAGCTGCTACCTAGACAGTCTACTTAGACACTCACTAGGTTTTGAGACACACCCAGAGTTTATCTGTTTGTTTTCATGCAATTAAACTCTTTAATAATCATTTAAAATAATCTAAATGCTGTGAACATTTAAAAATATGCCACAAACCAAAGCAGCCTGTGAAACCTTCACTCTGTAGGCCGTTGAGAGAGTCTGACAGAGTTAAACATTTCCTGGATACTTGAACGTACCCGTGTGTCAGTCAACAGGAGGTATGGGGCACGTTGAACAAAAAGAAAAAGAAAAAAAACAGGTGCTGCCTTTAACTCACATCCAGTGCTGTTCGATCCCGGTCTGAACCCTTCCTTCACTGAACTGTAAACAGTCATTCAGAGTGGTCTGACGTGAAGAGGTCTTTGAAGAGATTCATTCTCTTTTACTACAGTGGAGATCAGGCTCTGTTTGTTTTCATAACTTCATACCTTCCTGACATTTCACCCGGGTATATAGTACAAGACTGTATTTGTGTTTTAACACAAGTTTGATTGATGGAAAGTTGAAATCTGACCCGTTCTGCGGTGAGAGAGAGTTAGCAGCCCAAACGTGCCTCAGCGCAGGCTGTTGTAGCGACCTGATAATAAAACAACACCTGTTTAGAGGAGAGCACACCTGATTACAGGACAGTGCAAAGTCAAATGACTGGTGTTGGCGTGAAAGCTGTTTCTTTTTCTGTGTTCTGATATGTGTAGCTCTTTGCTGTGGCATATTGGTGACCCTCTAAGTAAAAATTGGGGGTTAAATGAATATTAATTTTCAAATACTGTCACTATTTTACATACTGCATATTACGGCCAGACTGCCCAACCCTTGTGGAACTGAGGGTCACAATGTATACACACACACACACACACACACACACACACACACACACACACACGTATGTACGTATTAAGGGCATACGAAAACTTGAATATATCGAATATGGGGATATTATGTTTCGTGATACTGTATTGATTCTCAAAAACACAGTATCCGACAAACAGACTCCTGGTAGACAGTGAATCAGTGTGTGTTGTGTTTAAACCTCTGACCACTAGATGACAGTATTGTAATCCATTTTCAGCTCCACTCCAACATTAACAAGCAGCACAAGGGCGAAATGCTATTGTAAACATTGGCAAACCTGTTCATATAGTGGTGTGTTTTAATAGTAGGATTTGAAAAATCGCAATATATCACCTTGCTTGCAATATCACAATATACTGAATTGTGACTAAATATTAGATGTTGTGTTTAAACCTCTGACCACTAGATGTTGTAATCTATTTTAAGATCCCCAACTCCAACAATAACAAGCAGCACAAGGGTGCAGTGCTATTGTAAGCTTTGGCAATCCTATTCATACAGTGGGTGTTTTAATAGTAGGATCTGAAACGCAATATATCACTTTGCATTACGATATATTGAATCGTAGCTGCTGTATCATGATATGAATTGTATCACCAGGTTATTACACAGACCTTATATATATATATATATATATATATATATATATATATATATATATATATATAAACATATTACATACTATGGACACAATATATAGAGACCAGGGAACTGGCTAGCTGTTATTGCTCATTATTTCCCTCCTTATTTTTACATTTCTGCTTTCAGAATTCTCTTCTCTTACACATCTCAACACCCACAAACACATCAACCACAAACCAGCAACAAGTTTCAGTGTGTGTTTTAAATGGATGCCAATATGTTTACTGAACATGATGTCTTAATGTGCTTTGTCACAATTACACAGCACTTTAAAACCTACCCCACACACACACACACACACACACACACACACGCCTAATTAAATGACTCAAAACTTAGTCTTGGCAACCCCTCAGTGAGCACTCTTTTTGTCCTCTGTGGGGAAAAAGAGGCTATTCTGTTTGAGTGACACTGCTATCTTCTTTTCTATCATTCATTAGCCTGATAACTGGCAGGGCGGGGGTAAAGTGGAGGCCTGCTCCAAAAAACAAACTAAATATTGTGGAGATGTCAAAGGCAGAAAAAAAAGAGGGGAAAACAGCTCATTGAGTGTTTGGACTGGCAGAGAAACCCGCAGACCCCCTGTGTGTCCATATAAAAGGGGCATTTTAGGGGCACCCAGTGCATGCTGGCACAAATAACACCCCCTTCTTTCTCTCGGAGTCTGAGAAGCCGACACAGTGCAGAGAAAGGCAGATTATCAACCTTTCAATAAAGGAGATGATGAGAGGGGGAGGAGCGGGAGACAAAGAGGAGGAGGAAAGTGAGAAAGTGGGTGCGGGGGGAGGAAGAGGAGAAACTGTTGGCAGACTAAAGCACACGTCTCAAAACATAAAAAAAACAACTTAAAAGGTGAAGAGCATATAAAACAGCAGGTCTGATTGTGGGGAGAGTCAAGCAGGACACATACACACTAATATAAAGATAAAGTAAGTGTGTGTGTGTGTGTGTGTGTGTGTGTGTGTGTCTCTTTAATCCAGGTCTATTCAATCCATCCACAAACCCCCTCTTCCACAATGAGGTACAATAAGAAGATTTTAGGGGGGAGGGTGGTGTTTGTAGGGGGAGGGTGGTGTTTGGGTGGACAAGGACTGTGTGTTGTTGTTTTTTTTTTTTCAGGTCCTGCTGTCAAACACACATAAACCAACTTTAATACCATCACTCTCCTCAGACGATTACACAAGCTGCCTATGACCCATTAATCCACACAAAGACACAACGCGACTCCTAACACACACCTACTAAACCCCCAGTGAACTCTATAGACGCCCCTACACAATATTTCAAATCTATCAGAGATTACCTTACATCAGATTTCTGTAATAATCACATGACTTCTACACTGCTGTTCTGTTCTGTGTAATATCATATGGGAATAGTTATCACTGTGTTGAGTTCATGCATTTCTATACTGTAAACAAGCCAACATACGCTTCAGAATCAGAATCAGAAATACTTTATCGATCCCAGTAGCAGCCGGTTATGTAGAAGAATAAACACTCTAATCATAATTTACAACTAAAAAGAAATTTGCAATATGTACACATATATAAAGTCTTATAATACAATATTATCAGCTGTGCGCCCTCACGCTACTTGTTTACATTGGAGTGGAAAACTGGCTGAAGCAACATTTCTATCTAGCGGTCTGAGATTTGTATATTGTTGCTATCCAATGAAAAACAAGTATACATTACAGGAGAGACCAAAAACTTTACTTTCAATGTAAGTCAATGGAACCTGATTTTTTTTCCCAAGCTGTTTTGGAGCACTTGCATTGGTCCATTCATCATGAAAGCTTTACACAATGTAAACAATCATGGGCGTGTTTAAGTGATGTAGAAAACTTAAAATCAACAAAAAATGGAAACACATGTTTTTCATTAAACAGCAATGATATATTTGTATGTAAACTATTCATTAAAATTCATTTTTGAGAATTTATATAGTATTATTATTATATTAGTATATTATTATATACTGAAATGTATTAATATTTTATGTAGTGTTAAATCTGAGCAAATAAGACAAATTAAATGAACCCCAATTACCAACCAGACAATCCCAGTTATTACCGTAACTGCCTGACTGCCCAGTTGTCACACATATTGTAAGGTCACATTCTCTAACAATAGAATCGCAATTCTATTATTACGTCCATGTCATGCTGAACTAATACTAGGCAGGTCCAGGCCCCGATGCGGTGTCCACCCTGCCACCAAAGGCCACGAACCCATAGCCAAACATACCCTACTTTACAGTTTGGAGAGGGAACCGAGAGTGGCCACTTCTGCCATCAAACACAGCCTACAGCTCTAGACCAGACTGTGACGAACCCAAAGAGAAAGTTCACTCAGGCCAGGCTTTAGAGAAGCAGGCTGCCCGGGAATGGAAGAGGAAGGACAGTCCAGACTGTTTTTGAGGATTAATAACAGTTTCTAGAAGAAGACATATGTCGCAATCGGTCAAAGGGTCTCAGCGTGTGTGACGTGTACCAAGAATAAAAGCAGAAACCTGCACTGCTTTGGCTCGAATCCCTTTCAACTGCATACCACAGTGAGCTCAAGTTCAGCTGCACATTTGTATTCAATTAGGATGTGTATTAAGATGTCAAAGAAAAATGTTAATGATTCACATAACACATGAAGTGGGGAGGAATTCAGCAGAAATATGTGAGGGGGCCACGTTATATGGATGATACTAGTACTTAGGGCTGCCTAGCGATTCATTTCCTAATCGATTAATCTAACAATAATTTTTTCAATTAGTCGATTAATCTAATGACCAATTTTTAGAATACTCTAATGAGTGTGTTAGGAATTTTTACATTTTGTTATGGATGTGTAACCAATGGACGATTTTGTGTGTACATGTATGTATATATATACAAACGTTGGACAATGTAACTGAAACACCTGTCATTTTAGTGTAGTGGAGGTTTCATGGCTAAATTGGACCAGTCTGGTGGCCAATCTTCATTAATTGCACATTGCACCAGTAAGAGCAGAGTGTGAAGTTCAGTTAGCAGGTAAGAGCACAGTTTAACTCAAAATATTGCAATAACACAACATTATGGGACATACCAGAGTTCAAAAGAGGACAAATTGTTGGTGCACGTCTTGTGCATCTGTGACCAAGACAGCAAGTCTTTGTGATGTATCAAGAGCCACGGTATCCAGGGTAACGTCAGCATACCACCAAGAAGGACCAACCACATCCAACAGGATTAACTGTGGACGCAAGAGGATGTTGGGGTTCTAACCCGGATTGTATCCAAAAAACATAAAACCGCGGCTGCACAAATTACGGCAGAACTAAATGTGCACCTCAGCTTCTCCTGTTTCCACCAGAACTGTCCGTCAGGAGCTCCACAGGGTCAATATACACGGCCGGGCTGCTACAGCCAAACCTTTGGTCACTCGTGCCAATGCCAAACGTCGGGTTCAATGGTGCAAGGAGCGCTAATCTTGGGCTGTGGGACAATGTAGAACATGTATTGTTCTCTGATGATCCACCTTTACTGTTTTCCCCACATCCGGGGAGAGTTACGGTGTGGAGAAGCCCCAAAGAACAAACCACCCAGACTGTTTCATTGCCCAGAGTGAAGCATGGGGGTGGATCAGTGATGGTTTAGGCTGCCATATCATGGCATTCCCTTGGTCCCAATACTTGTGCTAGATTGGGCGCGTCACTGCCAAAGGACTACCGAACCATTCTGGAAGACCATGTGCATCCAGTGGGTTCAAACATTGCATCATGAAGGTGGTGGTCCCGTGTATCAGGATGAGACAAATGCACCAATACACACAGCAAAGACTGGTGAAAGATTGAACAAGAAAGTGAAGCTGAACATCTCCCATGGCCTGCACAGTCACCAGATCTAATATTATTGAGCCACTTTGGTGGTGTTTTGGAGGAGCGACGTCAGGAAACGTTTTCCCTACCACCAGCCATCACGTAGTGACCTGGACACTATCCTGCAAGAAGACTGGCTTAAAATCCCTCTGACCACTGTGCAGGACTTGTATATGTCATTCCCAAGACCAACTGACGCTGTATTGGCCGCAAAAGGAGGCCCTACACCATACTAATAAATTATTGTGTTCATTGTCCAACCCCTCTATATGTATATGTATATATATATGTCCCTTCTGTAACTCTTCAATCACAGACATACACACCTGTTGGACGTGTCAGACTCTATTTCAGTGTGTAGTTTAAATTGGGCTGTGTTACTGTCTGACTGTCAGAGCTGCGCGCTCTCCTCACTATGCTGGAACGAGGGAGGAGCGTGTGTTCGTTGGAGAACTGTTCGTGATTCAAACCCAAAGCTTTTAAATGCATCACTTTCTGCGTCACTAATAGAAGCTATTCAGGGTAATTTGCCGTCGAGAGACTGGCACAGCGAATCAGCCGAATGGGTCGAGTAGGAGGCGGCCTTTATACGGGCAACAGGCAAGAAAGGAAACTGACAAGGACGTCAAAGAGGAGTGAAAAATAAAAAGACTCTTCAAAGAAACAAAAGCGAGCGATAATTAGAGGCGCTACTTTAAAACGAAAGCTTCAAACACTCCCCGTGTCTGTCTGACAGTCTGTCTCGCTCTCTGCCCGTCACCTACACGCCCACGCACATGAAGTAACAGTGCAGGCAGCGGGGGGTTAGAGGAAGCGTGGTGTGATACTGCAGATCCACCGGCTGCTTCCTGTGTCCTTCAACATTCACCGAGCCACAGGGCCTTGAGGTCTGCACTTAGACATACAGTGTTCACGACCTAGGCGTAGGCGGCGGTTCAAAAATAAACCACCAGACCAAAACAGTTCCACAATGCATAATATTACAGTTCTTAGGACCCGATATGTTGGAATGAACAAAATGAGCAGGCAAAACAGATGGGACGCCCAAAAAACTGAGATCTGATTTTTTTTATTGAATGTTTTCCTGCACAGCACAACAACGGCAAATTAAACAAGACCAGTTAAGCTCACTTGAACTCGTCTGGGTCTCCTTTTATAGCAAAACAAGGTGACTGATTTCTGAAGACGGGTCGTAGATTGTATTAATGGCCAAGTATTAGCAGCCTGATTAGCTCAATCAGTTTAATCCATTCATTAATAAAGATATAGAGGTATAGAAGTTCACCACTACTGCTTTGACTGTGAGAAATAGAGATGGACCGATCAGCGTTTTTGAGGCCGATTCCGATCGCCGATCACCTTTCAGCACGATCGGCCGATAGCCGATACCGATCGAGGGCGGGGTATATGCCATGGCAGGGCTACATGTAGTTATTAGCGCAAGCAAGTCATAAAACATGGTCTAAACTGGTTTATTACCATTTTTAACCAGCTCATGTGAAACAGCATAATATTTTTAACTAAATTAACAATAAATAAACAAAGTAAATCAAACTAATATCACCAATATTGCATTAAATTTAGACCCTTAATTTAAAATGAAAATAGCTAATTAAATACATGCAGTAAACACTGCAGTCATTAAACAGACTCTGTTATTTTAAACTAAAACTGTAATCATTAATTGTAGATCTTGAATTGTTGCTGCTTTTCTGTTCGTACCGGTCAGATCTGGTCTGTATGGTGTTCTGGGTTGTTAGTTTTGTGTTAGCTGTGTGTGCTAGCTCTGCTGTTTACTGATACTCACTGTATTCAGCTGTGTGCAGTGCTGTATCAGATTAGTAGTGTTAAATGTTTTTGTCTTGGTTCCTCAACGAGACACAGTGATTTTACTCATTTAAAAACATCCTGGATGAGTCTGTTACATACGGTAAAACACTGCCGGACGGACATGCTTTCTATCAGCGCTTTCTTTTTCGCGAGGCCACTGCTTTAGTCAGTCTGTGGAAAATGAAAGGGTATGTATTTCCAGATAGGAATTGCAGGGGGCTGGCCGGAGGGGGTTCTCCTCTTCCTGGATGAAACACTAGCTGGAAATACAGAAATTAGGCTCGTTTGTTTAACGCCATCGATCGGCTCTCAGGATTGGCTAAATTGGAGAAATATTGGCCGGTCATCCGATCACACATTTTGATTAAAAATCAGTCGATATCGATACATAGCCGATTGATCCTTTCATCTCTAGTGAGAAACATAGATGTTAAGCGTCTTTGTTTTATTTGTTTGTATTTTCATGGTGGCAAATGTGAAAGTAAAAATAAAATAAATAAATAATAGACTAATAAACACCCACCCACATAATCTAGTGCACTTTAATCATTCCAATGTAAATCCAACCAAGCCTAATGAAAATACGCTGTGTCACAAAACTCCAATCGCTGGTCAGACTAGTTGTGAAACCAGCCTAAGAAGGATGTCAGTCGTACCTCCTGGGACCCAGCAGCCAATGGCCTTTCAAAACATCACAGGCTCAAGGAAGATCTCCAAGGTGAAAACTATTTTCTATCATTAATCAGTCCAGGAGAGGAACAGTGATGGTGAGCAGATTAACCACCGACAAATACAGCTCAGTGGCCTTGTGTTGCACACCCACTCAGAGGTGCTGACAACCAGTCAAAGCTTAAAATAGTACAGGTAATATTCATTAGCAGGCTTCATCCTCAATTAAAAAAAAAAATTTAAGCTGTTGTAGTGGTATTTGGCTATAGATGCCTTTGAGAAACGATGTGGTATTATAATTGTACAGTTTTCAGGACACAGCAGATCACAAACAGTGAGTGGAAAACATAATGCAAACCAATGACTTTTAAAGGCCCCATTATAATCCAAAGATTTAACAGTGAAAGTGATTAAAACATGAGGATCAGAGAAACTAGCAGTCTTGGGCTGCACTTTAAGTCTTCATACGTTTCAGTGCCTGTAAGAGTACTGCAGCTGCTGAGTGCTTTGGGTGGGAAAACAATGGAAGTCACCTATGGTGTGCACCAGTATGACAATGTATGTTCTATATATATAAACCATCCAGGTCAATACAGTGCAGCTCAGCAAGACTATACTGCACAGTTACAGTGTTCCGAATTTAGATGGAGTTTCTCAATACACAGTGTCAATTTCAATCACTATATATATATATATGCGTGTCTCGTTGAGGAACTAAGACAAAGACATTTAACACTATTAATCTGATACAGCACTGCACACAGCTGAATACAGTGAGTATCAGCAAACAGCAGAGCTAGCACGCACAGCTAGCACAAAACTAATAACCCAGAACACCATACAGACCAGATCTGACCGGTACGAACAGAACAGCAGGAACAATTAAAGATCTACATTTAATGATTACAGATTTTGTTTAAAATAAGTCTGCGTTTAATAACTGCAGTTTTTACTGCATATATTTAATTAGCTTTTTAGTTTTAAATTCAGGGTCTAAATGCAATGATTGCAGTATTTGGGGATATTTGTTTGATTTACTTTGTTTATTTATTGTTAATTTAGTTAAAAATATTATGCTGTTTCACATGAGCTCGTTAAAAATGGTAATAAACCAGTTTAAACCATGTTTCATGACTTGCTTGCGCTTATAACTACATGTAGCCCTGCTGTGGCATATAGCCCACCCTCGATCGGTATCAGCTATCAGCCGATCGTGCTGAAAAGTGATCGGCGATCGGAATCGGCCTCAAAATCGTTGATCATTCCATCTCTTATATATATATATATATATATATATATATATATATATATATATATATATATATATATATATATATATATATATATATATATATATATAGTGATTAAATGACTGAATAAAAGAGGGAGAGAGGCGGCTTCCATCATGTTTTGCTCCACAATAGTTAGGCTTCATAAAACACATTGATTAGGGTGGCAGAGCGGATTGTTCCAGTGAGGCGGAGTCAACAGATGATTCCGGATTGTTCTCTACTGCCCTGCTGTCCCCTCATTGTCCTCACCACCTCCGTTCAGCAGGACGAGGAGTGGAAAGTTCCTCCCAACAAAAGAACTCTGCTGCACTACAAGAGCCATTCACACTAACTCCCACTGCATTATAATGAAGAGAGAGAGAGAGAGAGAGAGAGAGAGAGAGAGAGAGAGAGAGAGAGAGAGAGGGGAGAGAGAGAGAGAGAGAGAGAGGGGAGAGAGAGAGAGAGAGAGAGAGAGAGAGAGAGAGAGAGAGAGAGCTAGAAGTGGAGATGGACTAACAATGAGGCAAAGAACACAAACGCAGGAAAAGGCACAGGAAAAGAAAAAAGAAAAAAGAAGAAAAGAGCACTTAAATTTCTTATTTTAACTTTTTTAATGTTGTATATTCTTTTGTTTTTATTATCTAATTATTGTTTGCTATTTTGTATTTCTGTAAGGAGTCCTTGAGTGACAGAAAGGCGTCTATGAAATAAAATATATTATTATTAAAAAAAAAAAATCCCATTTTGTTGGAATAAAGTGCAGCACTGGCGCCATGAGCGTCACTGAGGAAACGTAGTTGACTGAGGAGAAAGGCAGACCAACGACACACGTATAAGTGCACGAGGAAGCTGAGCTTTATTATCTCGCCCTGCATTCAAATAAGAAGATTTGCTGCCACTGCACTGACGACACGCTGCAACAACATATAGGGTCAGTACAGGCTGCAGCAGCTGAGCCTCGACCAGAACACTGATTACATAAGACTTCAAAACACACATCTGTAGAGACAGTTTAACTTCCTTCCCTCTCAAATAAACACACCTGATGAAATCACTCCACACACACTTACACACACACACTCTCAGTGAATCATCAGCTAAACAAACAGCAGGAGCTTCAGGTTCATACAGCATCTACAGACCTACTGAGATACAAGCCTGATTAGATCAACCCCACTCGCTCAGAGAGGAGGCGCTGAGTGGCAGGTGGGATTAGCTGAAAGCCAGTGTTATATCTTTAAGGACTGTGTGTGTGTGAGACAGAGGATTGTGGCTGGCCTTACTTACCTTACCGTGTGAATGCATTTGATTCCAGCTACATGAGAACCACTCTGATGAACAGCCACAGACAGAAACTTAGAGAGAGAGAATGTGCTCGTGTTAGAGCAGCGGCGGGGTAGAGAGACAGAGGGGGCACAGCATCACTGAATCAAGCCCAACACCCACAAACACACACACAGCCACTCCCACATACATACACACACACACACACACACACACACTTTCCATTCCAGGTAAATCTATCAGAGCGGTCTCTCATGGTCAGAGAAAGTGGCTAGGGTTCTGGGAATTTACCATTAGTTAATAAAATAAAATAAAATAAAATAAAATAAAATAAAATAAAATAAAATAAAATAAAATAAAATAAAATAAAATAAAATAAAATAAAATAAAATAAAATAAAATAAAATAAAATAATTAGATATGATACTTAAAACAGTTAGCAAATACCAAAGCTGCTCCACCACCCCAGACACATAACACACTGAAGGGCTATTGAGACCACACCCCCTGCATGCACTGGTCATTCCTCCATCACATGTACAGCACATGTCCCGATTATTTCTAGAAACCTGACACTGTCCACTACTGAAAGCACACCTTGACCAAAGGACTACCTGAAGTCAGGTAAGTTCTGACAAGGTCCATATTTTATGGACAGTAATAGCACTGAACTATTTATGTAACTGTTAAATCGAGGTGTAATCTCACAGGTGCTCACTATTTGGTAAAAAAAAAAAAAAATTAAAAAGCTTAATAAGCAATTTCATTTAAGAGACTAGTTTACCAAGGCTCGCAGGCTAGCAAGAGGTTAGCTTACCAAGGCTAGCTACTGACTCAATGCGTTCCTGTAACCAAGAATTAACACTTAATTATTTATTTATCTTTTTTCATTGTTTTTTAATTGAACCTTTGATTGTTCAATGAACAAATTAAGCATTTATAAAGTTCTGCTTGCAACTAACTATGTGTTATAGTTAGTACTTGTATTGGTAGGCCTTCATGTCTGCTGTTGATAAAAAAAGTACATAGATGATAGTGTATAATACAGTTCCTTTAAATTATCCAATATTTCCTATTAAATCCAATAAATTCCCAAAATTTCAATCGAAAGCTTATATTTTGTTCCCATAGAAAGTTACTGGCAATTTACTGGAAATGTGTGCATGTTTATATGGTGTAATATATATATATATTTTGAATATATATGGATATAATAATAAATATTTGAAATAACAACAAGACTTATTTTCCACAGTGCTCACTTTGTCAGACGTGCTTTCCCGCTCACGTTCTTACCAAAACCAACTGACACACATATGAAGCACCAAACTGAGGCAGCCATCATCCGATCCACAATTTACATTAAACAGTGTTAAAGTCATGACAGGCACATGCGTGTATCTAGTAAATACAGTAAATCCAAAGCAGGAACGCAGGAGCATTTCAGTCACAAACTCTTGGCCTGAAGAAATGTTCCACTTTACTGGTAGTGAAAATGAGAAAGCAATAAAAACAGAAATGTATTTCCCATCACTCTCCACAACTGCTCCACCACAAACTTCTACACTACATGTGTACACATTTCGGCAGCTTTAGCATCAGTTCATTTTCACAATTCATGAACATAAAAGAATTACTTTGAAAGACGGACAATACTCTGTCCAAGACTAGGGGTGTAAGAAAATATTGAATATCGGGATATTATGTTTAGTGATACTGTATTGATTTAAAAAAAAAAACACAGACAGTGAATCATTGTGTGTTGTCTTTAAACCTCTGACCACTAGATGGCAGTGTTGTAACCCATTTTCAGCTGCACTCCAACATTAACAAGCAGCACAAGGGCGCAATGCTATTGTAAACACTGACAAACCTGTTCATATAGTGGTGTGATTTAATAGTAGGATCACAATACATCATTTTGTTTGGAGTATCGCAATATATTAAATCGTGACCGCTGTATCATGATGCGTATTGTATCGCCAGGTTCTTGCCAATACACAGCCCTATCAAAGACACTATGTTTTGTAGATACATACGATAGCCTACATATTGTAATAAAAGTTTATATTTTTAAAATTTAATTTAAAATTTTTAGGTTTTATTTAAATTTAAGTGCTAAATACTTTATCTTATGCTGGTGAATTTGTTTTAGCATTGAAGGTAATACACTGACATCTATTTCTCTTACTGATGCCAGAAGCCAGGCTTCTCCTCTGGTAAAAGCTGGGGGGGTTTCACCAGCGTATGCCTGGTTCACACTACACGACTGGTTGAGTGTTCAGGTTTTTGTGCCATTCACACTACATGACTGGTCGTGGTGTAATCAGGATTTTCAGTTGTTGTGGTTTACACACTACATGACTGATCGGCAACACAGCCTCCCCAATTACACGACTTTCACTCTGGAGAATCACCGACCCATCTGGCTTTGGTCCAAAAACAGGTTTTTGTCACAAGAACATAGGAAAATTGTAATGTAAGAGCTAGTGTTACCACCAAGAACATACACTATTTCCAAAACGGACGTCAACAAACCAACGATACGAGTGGTCACTGCACTGATTTGCCAGAAAGAAGAAAAAGGTATGAAGATGGATAACGACACGGGGGGCCAGCAGGGACTGTCTGTTCTGCAGAGAGAGCTGGAGGTAAATATTTAATATTTTATCAATAAAAACATACCTGTACCCCCACAGCCGGCGAAATTGCGTGAACGGTGACGTGGTTCTCTCTCTATGTGATCCCATTGGCTGTAGCTAGACGCTACTGGCCTAGATATTAAACATGCTAGATGTTTGCCGGGCGTCTGCGATTAGTCGGCGAACACTCGGCGACAGGTCTATGAGAGTCTTTCAGCTGTTCACACTACACAACGAGCACCGAGTGGTCACTGATTTGCCTCCGAGCAGAGGTTTTTGTCAGCGATCTACAAAAAACCAGGCTAACCTGGTGTAGTGTGAACTAGACATTAACTGTACAGGTGCCCACGATCCTGCTGAGACAGCTGCTGTCTGTGATGCTCTAAAGATGGCAGTGTATTTCTATTGAAAAAATAGAAATGTGGTTTAAGCTGCACCGACTGCTAACACAACTTCTAATCACAGGGTCATGTGTTCCCTCAGACTTCCTCCCAACTGCTTCACTTTCTGTTTAATTCTTGCTTCTTTTAGAGCCACAACTGCCAACGCAGCTTTTCCTCTGCACCAGATCAGTAAAGCTCTATTGAGTTACTGGACTGGACCACTGTGTGTGTGTATGTGTGTGTGTGTGTGTGTGTGTGTGTGTGTGTGTGTGTGTGTGTGTGTGTGTGTGTTGGGGGCAGGAATGAAAGGAATGCTCAGGAGAAAAAGCAGGGGCCTCCTTTATAGTCGGCACATGGACAGAGATACAGAGCTGTGAATGGCTCAGAAGGAATGAGCACACACAGCCTGCTTCAACAGCCACAACTCAGATTCAGAAATTAAGTAATTCAGTACACTGGGGGAAAGTAACAGCCTAAAGAGTCCAGTAATTAGCTCACTTAAAACTTTACATGCTATAACTGTTACTGTGCTTGTGTCTTGTACTGAGAGATGTGAGCATCCAGTCAGCAACAAGTAATGGAGAGGAGGAAAGAGAAAAGATGGACGAGAGTTGAAGGCCTTTAGATCACTACTACACATCACTACATCACTACATCACTACTCTGAGAAGACGTTTAATAGACTAAAGTCTGACACCCTCTCACATCTAAACACTAGTTACAGACTTTTAGTCACAGACTATGATTTTGTAATAACTGGGGGTCTTTCAGAGTCACTATTTACAACAAAACTGCTACTAGATTCCTTTTGAGACTATTTTCCATTTATACGACTGAAGTTGGCGATATTCAGCTGGAGGTGGGCGATATGGCCCTACAATAATATCACGATATTTCATGGTATTTTTGCGATAACGATACTCTTGATACAAAACACTGAATAAAAAAAATAAATAATCAAGAATTCACTACTGCAACAAAGTAAAATTTAATTTTATTATTGCATATGATGTGATATGGCACACCCCTAACTGAGATATTAAAAAATACAAGAATTTTTATCAGATTGTAACAGAAGTCAATGATCCAGAATATCACGATACTAAATAATGCACTCCAAATATCTCCATATATCCAGGACTGTAAAGTGAATGATATTGGACAGATAAAATCTGTCTCTAGTAGATATATAATAGGAAATGAGAAAAGTGTGAATTTTTCTTTTGCTAAAAACAGTAAAAAGTAGTACCTGATGTGATAATTAGTGATGGTGATATGGTACGATATTTCAGGGTATAATATCGTTCACCATATTCAAAAATGTTAGCGATATTATTGTGTACGATATGATATGGCACAGCTCCACTTCACAGCTCCACTCCACAGCTCCACTCCACAGCTCCACTCCACAGCTCCACTCCACAGCTCCACTCCACAGCTCCACTCCACAGCTCCACTAGTTTCTCCTCCTGTTGTACAGTCCAGGAGAACCACAGTTTCCAAACCCTCGTTGGACTCCCCTCCATGTCTAACTTCTTTACCCACCAGACATTCCTGTACTTGCCTTGCAGCGTCCCGTTTGGTGGTGAACAGAGCTCTCCGATTGGTTGTCGCCAAAGTTACATCAATATTTGCGTGAGCCAAGACTTTAGACTTATAATATTAAACACAGTTGATTTTATCAGAACACTAGGACGAGAAAAAGACTGGCTTAAACCTGCAGGCTTGACTACCGTACACTAAACGATCAAGTGCGACTCAACTCTAACTAAACTCTCAAGATTTTATTCCAACATTGGAAATTTGTCTGCGACAGTAAGGGCAGCCCTATTCACGGCGCCTTGGGAGCAGTTGGGGTTAGGTGCCTTGCTCAAGGCCTGGGGGATCCCGGGGAATGAACCGGCGACCTTCAGGTCACAAGACCGGATCCCTAACCTACAGGCCACGACTGCCCATATAATATATAATATATAATATATAATATATAATATATAATATATAATATATAATATATAATATATAATATAACCTGGAATTACTGATTTTATCTTTCTCGTCAAAGTCCAATTGCAAAGTACTTATCTTAAAAAAAAAGACAAATATGTTTACATAAACACAAATTGTAAATAGCTGTGTGTAAATAATACTCTTTAATGAAGTGGCGGTTTTAAACAGACCAATGTAAACCACTCTTATCAGTGGGATCACATTTTTTCTGTGCTTGCACACACGCACACACACACACACACACACACACACACACACACACACACACGCGCGCACGCACGCACACACACACGCTGAGTAGTTAAACACAAATAAACACACACTTACACAACACAAAGTTCACGCTTACATGCAGCTGGTCCTTCCAAAACAAACACTTATGTCATATAGGCCTACATGCTATTTGTGTACTTTCATTAGTCGGGGGGCCGTGTGACTTCCGCTCCTCATTCTTTTACTTTAACAGTTCATAAAAGTGAGTTTATTTAAAAACTAACTACAGTATTTCTATCAAATAGTGAGTAACCCCAGTGAAGGAGCTACAAGCCCTATTTAGACAGGTTAGTTTTCCATGGGGAGGAGGTGTACAGCCAGTTTGCCACTCTGTAACAGTATGACTGATTCACACGAGATAAGAAATCTCAGTAAAAGTAGGACTGCAATGGGAGTGATTACTCGAGTAGCTGTTATTTCATCAACCCCATCCCATTCCCAGCTGAGCTGTTGTTGATCCTTACAGTTGACAGGGGCAGCTCTAGCAGGGACCTGTTCAACAGATGGCAACAGTGCTGCAATGAAAGTGACTGAGCTCTTTAATCTGACACATTCTGCTGCCAGTATCTATGGAAACTGACCCTGCATGAAACAGAAGCAGTGTCCACGTAGTGTACGTGTGAGAGCTAAAGAGCTAACGGGGCGAGGAGGCAGGAAACTGGGGCTCTTAATATAGGCCGAGCGGGAAACAGAGAGGTGAAGAAAAGGCCTTCACAATCTTAGAGAGAGAGAGAGAGAGAGAGAGAGAGAGAGAGAGAGAGAGAGAGAGAGAGAGAGAGAGAGAGAGAGAGAGAGAGAGAGAGAGAGAGAGAGAGAGGGAGCACGCGAGTGGAGAAAAGGAAAACATTAAGTAATATTAAAGTATAGGAGGTAGTTGTGTATCTGGACACAACGATGGATAAGGTGCTCATCTGGTGTAGCATAAGCAGACCACATGGTGAGACAAAGCCTGACAGTGAAAACCCAACACTCTGTTCTGTCCTCTTTGTGCTTTGTGTGTCTGTGTGTGACACCGAGAGAGACGCAGAGGGGCAGAGAGTTGAAACTGAAAATTCGAATCCCTATGTAGGAGCAAGACATCTGATGAATGTACCAGTGATGCCGAACTGGAGGAAGAAATGATTAATATCATTTCCAATGAGCTTGTTCTGGTAGTGGCAAAAAACTAGTGCATCCCAGTGTCCACACATACACCCACATATGCACACAGTGGGGGTGGCAGGGGCAACAGCCTGATATGACCTACTTTCTAGACTCCCACAATCCCCTTTGTTCCCCCAGAAACTCTCTGCAAAGAGAAAAAGAGAAAGAGAGAGAAAGGGGAGCCGAGCCGAGCTCCGAACAAAGGCCAACCCAGTTCACCTTGTCCTACACAGCGTGACGGCACGAAACCCACATCCAGGCATATTTCTGAGACAATCATAAGACAAGCTAGTTGTTGGTGTTTCAGTGTGACACTTATATTCATTCATATGAATTCATCCGGCTGATTATACACCAGAGCCCCCTCTGCCTAATGCATATGTAAGCGGCCCCCTCTGAAAGTCTCTCTCAGAAACACTGAGTCATGATTCACTTTTAATGGCATTACATAACTTGCAGCTTCTATTAAGCCTGCCACAAAGAAGAAGAACAACAACAACAACAACTATAACAACAACAACAGGTGCAAACAGGCTCGCTTCAACGCTCTGCACGTGAGACACAGGAGCCCACGCGTCCACAAGTGCCTGAGGAAACCCACCTTGATGAGGAGAGAAGCGGAGGCAGAGCGGGACACAGAAAACAGAAACAGGTCCTGCAGTGTTCGGGCGGTTCAGGCAGCGTGTCGTGACTTTCTTACCTGCATGTGTTCCGTGGAGCTGCTGCTCAGCTCGTCTCCCGATTCCGAATCGTTGCGCAATTTTTCCGACCCCTCTCCCGGCGAGGAACCGTCGGCGTCCAGCGGCACCCCTCCCGGGGGTTTCCCCCGGCAACTCGGCTCCTTGGGTGGCGACTCCGGCCTGATGCGCGGGAGAAGCGAGTTGCCATGGTGATGGTTATGATGGTTGTTGTTGTTAAGGAGAGTCAGCTCAGCCAGCACGTCCTTCATGCCTGCGTTCTGATTGGTGTCCCGCAGCAGTAAGGGTGGGGTCTGTTGCCCCGGGAGAGGGGAAGGCGTGGTGGAAGGGGGTGGGCGTCCGAAGCTGATCATATCTGACGGCGCTCGATGCTGGGGGTTGTCGTTGCCTGAAGGGCACTGGGTGATGTGGAGGATGCTGGGGGGCTTGGCACGGGGTTTGGGGGGCGGCATGAGCGCTCTCCTCACCTCACGCACGTACTGGGCGGGCACGTAGAAGGCTTTGGTGCCCTCATCCCGACGCACCTGCCACCAGTCCTCATTGGTCTTCCTGACCAGCATGTAGCACTCGCCCTGGTGGATGGAGATGAGTCTGTCTTTGGCCGTATACTCGTAGTCATACTCCACCTCCACGTAGACCTGCCCCGGGGCGGGGGCCAAATCGCAGCGACCCTCCTTCTCCGACATGACTCACTGCCTGTGTGTGTTTCTGGTGTGATTCACAGCACACAGGCTGGAAGGATCCGCATCACTGACGGTTAGGTGTCCTCACGACTCTGCAATGAAGAAGGCAAGGAGAATACTGGTTAGCTGTGAGATTAGAACACAGCACTGTGGTGGGCACTGTCAATATCATAAACACAGACGAAAGAAAGTGGTCTATTTTCTGGACTGGTTTAGGAATGATGAGCAGTTTGCATGCTGATAATTGCTAGCCTGCTGGATATGCATTTTAATTATTATAATTATTATAATTATAATTATTATTATTATTATTATTATTATTATAATTATAATTATTATTATTATTATTATTATTATTAGTAGTAGTAGTAGTAGTAGTAGTAGTATTAGTATTAGGGGTGTGCCATATCGTATCATACACAATAATATCACCAACATTTTTGAATATCGTGAACGATATTATACCCTGAAATATCGTGCCACATCACCCATCACTAATTATCACTTGGAGATATTTGGAGTGCATTATTTAGTATCGTGACATTCTGGATCATTGACTTCTGTTACCATCTAATGAAAATTATTGTATTTTTTAATATCTCAGTTGCCATATCATATCATATGCAATAATACAATTAAATTTTAATTTTGTTGCAGTAGTGTATTCTTGAAATCTTTTTATTCAATGTTTGTCATATCGCCAAAAGTATTGTTATAACAAAAATAGCATAAAATATCATGATATTATTGTAGGGCCATATCACCAACCCCAAATTATTATTATTATTATTATTATTATTATTATTATTATTATTAGGGGTGTGCCATATCGTATCATATACAATAATATCGCCAATATTTTTGAATATGGTTAACGAAATTATACTCTGAAATATCGCGCCATATCACCCATCCCTAATTATCACATCAGATAAAATTCCCACTTTTCTCATTTCCCATTATATATCTACTAGAGACAGATTTTATCTCCAGTATCATTCATTTTACTTCAGTTCTGGATATATGGAGATATTTGGAGTGCATTATTTAGTATCGTGACATTCTGGATCATTGACTTCTGTTACCATCTAATGAAAATTATTGTATTTTTTAATATCTCAGTTAGGCATGTTCCATATCATATCGTATGCAATAATAAAATTAAATTGTATTATTTTAAAATCTTTAATTTGAATCTTTTTTTTTGCAATTTTTTGTCATATCGCCAAAAGTATCGTTATCGCAAAAATACCATAAAATATTGTGATATTATTGTATCACCCACCCCTACTTATTATTATTATTATTTATTAAGAATTTCAGTGCTTCCTAATTTAAACTAGTCTTGTTTTGGAAAAGTCACACATGGTCACGTATCGCTGGTCAATATGATTGATACTGGACACTAACACAATACTAATATAATAGAACATAACACGGTGGCAGCACTAATCTAATTTAAAGTGAATGGTTCCAACTATACACCAACAAACGCGAGAGGAGGGAAGAGGAAGTGTTCCTGTATCCTTAAGTATTGAGGGCATCAGCGCGGTAACACAATCATGCGCGAGGAAGCCATGGCAACAAGCCTATCAGTAACTCTGTGATCAAATTACAGTGACAGGAGCCTGAAACCACACAAGCACATATAGACAAGATGCACACAAAAAAATGGCAATGGCACGACTTGACTGAGTGACTTTTTCGAGTGTGTCCTGCAGCATGTTGGTCCTTTGCCTGCTAACTGATCTCCCATCCTGCTCTACTGATCACTCTGCTTCACCATCACCACATGTAAACAATATCCCAGTAACAATTAGACTGAACTGTTCTATCACAGCCACTGTTGTAAAGCATTACAGAACTAGGGGTGTGCCATATCATATCATACACAATAATATCACCAACATTTTTAAATATCGTGAACGATATTATACCCTGAAATACTGTGCCATACCATAATCTCTAATTATCACATCAGGTACTACTTTTACTGTTTTTAGCAAAAGAAAAATTCACACTTTTCTCATTTCCCATCATATATCTACTAGAGACAGAGTTTATCTGTTCATTATCATTCATTTTACTTCAGTCCTGGACATATGGAGATATTTGGAGTGCATTATTTAGTATCGTGATATTCTGAATCATTGACAATCTGATGAAAATTCTAGTATTTTTTAATATTTTACTTAGGGGTGTGCCATATCATATCGTATGCAATAATAAAATTTATTTATTTTTTATTTTTATTTTGTTGCAGTAGTGTATTCTTGAAATATATATATTTTTTTTATCAATGTTTTGTCATATCGTTATCGCAAAAATACCATGAAATATCGTGAAATTATTGTAGGGCCATATCTCCCACCCCTATACAGAACACTGGAGAAATTCCCTTTAACTCAATGAGGGCTTCTAGCGCACTCGGAGCCTGCGCACACCTTGCATCAACATGTGCTCCGATGCACATCTGGACTCTGTTAACACTCGTTCACTAACAAGCCTCCCCAGTTTGACCAAACGAGAGCAACCAGACTTTTCCTGCATAAAAGGCCTGTCAGCACGGTTTTAGTTCTACATTCGTTTGTTTACTTTTCTTCCCTGTTACCGTATGTAGTTTAGAGTGGATAAGACTGGCCTGGTGTGCACACAGGCTCTCAGTTTGGGGATAACTTCAACTTTGAGGGTCCTCCGTCTTCTGTTTGATTGTTTATTCACTCACATGCTAGTAAGCACTCAGCAGAGGTACCTGTACACAAAGAGTGTACACTTGTGTTCAGTGCGATTAAGGTTCATCATGATTTGAGGGACCTCATCACTACTCACTAGGGGTGTAAGAATGTAAGAAAGTATCGAATATCAGGATATTTTGTTTGTTTGCGTGTTTTAATAGTAGGATTTTAAAAAATCGCAATATCTCACTTTGCTTGCAGTATCGCAATATATCATGATATATTGAATCGTGACAACTGTATCACGATACGTATCGTATCGTCAGGTTCTTGCCAATACACAGCCCTACTACTCACAATGTGTCACAAGGGTGTTTACACCTGCTTTTTCATGCAGGTGCACATGGTTCAATCGCCAACGGCAATAACAATGAGTTTCCTGATTGAAATGCTATGCAACCTAGGTGGACTATGTTGTTGTACCTAAACAAAAGACTGGAAGCAACGTGTTTGCTACCATACTGACTAGAGATGGAATGATTGATCAGCTATGTATCGGTATCGGCCAATTTTTAATCAAAATATGCGATCGGTGATCGGACACTATTTTTCCAATTTAGCCGATCCCGAGAGCCGATCGATGGCGTTAAACAAATGAGCCTAATTTCTGTATTTCCAGCTAGCGTTTCATCTAGAAAACCCCCTCTGGGTAGGTCCCTGCAATTCCTATCTGAACCACTAGGAAATACACACCCTTTCATTTTCGACTAAAGCAGCGGCCTCACGAGAACAGTTTATGGCGTTTAAGGCATGTGCTGACAGAAAACAGTTGTCCGTCTGGCAGTTCTTTACCGTATGTATCATCCAGAGCATTTTGTAAAATCAACGTGTCTAGCAGGGGAACCAAAGACATTTAACACTATTAATCTGATACGTGACTTAAGAGAACACCACACAGCTGAATACGAACAGAACAGCAGCAACAATTCAAGATCTACATTTAATGATTACAGATTGTAGTTTAAAATAACAGAGTCTGCGTTTAATGACTGCAGTTTTGACTGAATTTATTTAATTTGCTTTTTTCGTTTTAAATTAAGGGTCTAAATGTAATGATTACAGTATTGGTGATATTTGTGTGATTTACTTTGTTTATTTTCTGATAATTTAGTTAAAAATATTATGCTGTTTCATCTGAGCTCGTTAAAAACATAAATAAACCTTTTTAGATCATGTTTCATGACTTGCGTTAATACCTACATGTAGCCCTGCAGTGGCAATATAGCCCCGTCCTCTATCGGTATCGGCTGATCGTGCTGAAAGGTGATCGGCGATCGGAATCGGCCTCAAAAACGCTAAAGGGTCCATCTCTAATACTGAGAATACGTTCAATACGCCACAAAAGACTAACAATAGCAATATAGGTGATCTAATAATAACATAGTTATTGTGGTGTACGTTGATCACACCACAAAAGACTAATAATAACACTCTAGGTGATCTGCTGGTGTGATCTTTCACACGTATGCTAAATAAACTATGTTGAAATGCACGTTTACCAGCTTTCTTTAAAGAATCTCTCTGTAACAGCTGCAAGGACAGCTCTACTGTCTTGTCGACATGGACTGTTTTTTCCGTAACCTGTGATCAGAATATGAACGAATGTATCCACAGCCGCTCGGACTCCTCATGGCAACTCATGTGTTAAATATACACCGACACGTTCATATATGGGATCTGCAGATGAGTGACTGCGGCAGCAGCCTCAGAGTCGGAACCGTTCACGCGAGCTCTCATCTCTCCTTTCACTCCCTGCTTCATACCAGGAACGGAGGAGAAACAGGCAGAGAGTCCTGGACAGCCATGTGCACAGACGTACAGATCATATCATTATATAAGAAATAACATCTGCAAATCAGTGACTTTCTTCCATCCGGTATCCGTTTATTAAAACACTGCTCAAGCTCTCTGCTACCCCCCCCTCCCTCCCTCCCTCCCTCCCTCCCTCAGATTAGTCATTCACAGTCAGTGGCTTATCAAGCGTTGGAAATAGCAACAAGTGTCCGTGAACATGAGCTAACGAACGCATGCATGTGCAACGGCCTGTCTGTAAGTAGGATGCTGGACGTGTGCTTGACGTGACCCAGCCCTGCACTAAAAATGGAAAGAGAGACAGTGTGCGAGAGACATGGAGCTAAAAGCAGGCTGTTAAGTCTGCATGTAACTAAATACCGTAACAAGACTCACATGCATAGAGGAGATGTCTACTCTGAGGGAATGGTGGGCTACTCTAATTCAACAGTATGAAGACAGAAGGGGACAAACTGAACCTTAAAAGCATGTCCAGTGATATGCTGAATTAAAGGTTTCCACTGATTTCCAGAAGTCATGACAGGTGCAGTTAGTAATCAGCGAGAATAGAAGTAAAACAAAAAGTTCATACTTCTTAATGACGCCTTTCCAGCTTCAACAGTCACTGCAACACTGTGATGGTAACAATGAAACTGAAACACCTGGTTTTAGACCACAATAATTTATTAGTATGGTGTAGGGCCTCCTTTTGCGGCCAATACAGCGTCAGTTGGTCTTGGGAATGACATATACAAGTCCTGCACAGTGGTCAGAGGGATTTTAAGCCATTCTTCTTGCAGGACAGTGTTCAGGTCACTACGTGATGCTGGTGGAGGAGAACGTTTCCTGACTCGCTCCTCCAAAACACCCCAAAGTGGCTCAATAATATTTAGATCTGGTGACTGTGCAGGCCATGAGAGATGTTCAACTTCACTTTCATGTTCATCAAACCAATCTTTCTCCAGTCTTGCTGAGTGTATTGGTGCACTGTCATCCTGATACACGGCACCGCCTTCAGGATACAATGTTTGAACCATTGGATGCACATGGTCCTCCAGAATGGTTCGGTAGTCCTTGGCAGTGACGCGCCCATCTAGCACAAGTATTGGGCCAAGGGAATGCCATGATATGGCATCCCAAACCATCACTGATCCACCCCCATGCTTCGCTCTGGGCATGCAACAGTCTGGGTGGTTTGCTTCTTTGGGGCTTCTCCACACCGTAACTCTCC
>CM038715.1:6932262-7102262 GCA_021613375.1 Megaleporinus macrocephalus | reverse complement strand
GTCCACTGTCTTTACAATGTCTATATTGTTTTTAGCAAAGAGGGTATGGATAGATGGTGATGTGTTCAGGGCACTGACATCATCACAGATATCATCACATTGATACAGGATATGCTTTGAGCGTAATGGACACCGTGGCATCATCTACAGTATAACCAGCAAATGTAGAGCACATCACTGAAGATAGCTTCAATAATTTCACTTCTAAAACCCTTAGCTTGACGGCTGGAGCTGAGCATACTTCCCTCAGATGAAGAACAGAGCCTGCTGCCACAATGTGAATAAGTAGGTACTTTTTTTAAAATTCTGCTGGAAAATTAATAAACTACTGGATGTACAATAAACATGTGATTTGAGGTTTCAGTGGCTTTTCTTTAAATCAAGTTTTAAACATTTAAATGATCCAAATCTGGTGAACAGGTGTAGGAATTACAGCCATCTTCATACATAGCCTGTTTGAGAGGCTTAAAAATAACAGGACAGTTGGTTACCCAGCTGTCTCATGGCCAGGTGTGTAATTTCCTCATTATTTAATTCACTAGTAAGCAGATAAAAGGTGTAGAGTTGATCAAGTGTGTCATTTGCATTTGTTAACTCTCAAGAAGTCCAAAGAGATTCTCTGCCATAGAAGCCATCATTAGGCAGTAAAATCAAAACAATCCCATCCAAAAGATAAGAAAACATTTGGTAAACACATATTTGGTGCATTCTTTAAAAGTAGGAATGCATTGGTCGGCCAAGAATGATGTATGAAAAGAAAAAAAAAAATCTTTCCCTGGTGAAGAAAAACCCTTCACAACAGTAGGGCTTATCATTCAGGGGGTCAGACTATCTGTGTCAACATCAACAATCAAGAGAAAAAAACATATATAGCAAGATTCACAGTACAGTTCTAGAACATCATCCTATGAACAGATATCAGCATATCAAATATCAGCGTGTGCCAGATTGATAGAGAAAAAGAGAACATAGAGAAGAAAAGGAACTGGAATTACACAAATCATACTATCATTTATGAAAGAAGTGTTATGGCATGGGCATATATTTCTGCCAACTGGTCAAACTAACGGTACAAGCTCCCCAAGAACAAGCAGTAACTGAAGAAAACCACAGTAAAGGTCTATAAAGAGCATCAGCAGGCAGGAAGCCCAGTGTCTTGTGATGTCTGAGCGTTCCAGATTTCAACTGATTTCAACACTGACTGCGAACGATTTGCAACCGAGACTTTAAAAGGGCGATTTAGTTTAGAATTGTTTCTCTCCTGCTAAAAGACACAGCAGGGAGCTGCTGGAGTTTTAGTGGACTGAGATTAGTCCACCAACCAGCGACATCCAGCCAGCTGCATCCTGTGGGCAGCATCCTGTGACCACTGATTAGGGAATACAGGATGACTAACACAAACTGTGCAGCAGCAGATGAGCTACTGTTTTTGACTTTACATCTACAAAGTGGACCAACATGATGCAAGTGTCTAAGAGAGTGGACAGTGAGTGGACACAGTGTTTAAAAACTCCAGCAGCACTGTTGTGTCAGATCCACTCACACCTGCGGTGGTCCTCACCATTGATGAACATGCAGCTATTTACCTATTTACTTTATTTATTTAAAATTTTATGATGGATGGACAAATGAAACTGCTTCAAAAAGTCTGGTTCTATAGACTTACATTGAAAGTAAGGACAGTTTTTGTCCTCTCCTGTAACATTTGGGAGATACTGATTTTTCTTTTGTCAGTGACTCTTTCTCTCTAGTATATACACACTACCGCTCAAAAGTTGGATCACTTTAGAATTTAATTTCATGCAATTTTTATGCAATTCATGCAATTGTCTTGCAATTTACAAACAATATTGTCCATTTCACAATTAATGTAAGTGTATCAGATGATTTTCAAAGAATAAAAATTTTTGTATTACAGCCTATTTTTGTACAGAGGCTTATTTTGCATATAGTCCTATTATCAGTCCTCTGCCTAAATCTCCTGGTACGACAGCCAATCCAAGTTAAGGATGTTATTGGGCTAATTGGTTGTTAGGACACTCTTGCTCGATTGTGATGCACAGCTGAAAAACATTCTACTAATAAGTGAGTATAAAAGGGAGAACAACATTTTAGGTTAGTTTAGTATCTGAAGCATCAGCAGTTAATGGCTTGCTGACCGACTCACAATGACCAGAAAGAAACAACTTTCTTTAGAGACCCGTCAGTCCATTGTTGTGTTAAGAAAGGAAGATACTCCATTGAAAACAAGAACATTTCACTGTGATCCCAAACTTTTGAGCGGTAGTATATATATACACGATATGCCATATCATACTGACTGTGAATGAGGCACTGTCAGAGGATGCCACCTTTGGCACAAGTTACTTCATGTCTGCCCTGCTTGGTGGAAACGTCTAAGAGCAACAACAGCTCAGTCAAAGTGGTGCCACAGAATGAAAACTGTCTCTGTTGCTTCACTACAGGATTCCAAACTGCCTCTGGAAGCAACAGCAGCAAAAGAACTGTGCACCAGGAGCTACATGAAATGGGTTTCCATGGTCGAACAACTGCACACAAGATCACCATGAGCAATGCCACGCATCAAATAGTGGTATAAAGTGATATAAAGCACAATGCTACTGGACTCGGTGTACTCACTGGAGCAGTGGAAATTACCTGAACAGAAATGCTTATTAAGTATTCAACCCTTCAGACTAGCACTAGCGCTTAAGCATTAAGTCTGTTGGGGTACTTTACCTCCAGCTTTGTACACTGTTTGGTAGAGATTCTTATTCATTCTTCCTAGCAGATTGGATCAAGGTTGTTCAGGTTGGTTGGATAATGCTTGTGGACGCCAATGTTTTTGGTTGGTCTGTTTTTACTACTAAAGCATGTGATCTAGCAGTATATGTCTGTATTTCACACCATCCAGTCGTCATTTAGTTTTAACAAATAAAAAACTAAAAAAAATATATATTTTAACAAATATATATATATATATATATATATATATATATATATGCATATACATATTACATCATTTATCATTTACACCGTTTATCATAAAACCTTCACAGGATATAAAGAACAGCTGTTTGGATGATATGAAAAACAGAAAATCGTCAAAAATGGAGAAATATGTTTTTCTTTGGACAGCAACAATATATATATATATATATATACATATATAGATTATTTCTGTAAATATTATTTCTATTAAGATTATTCCTGCAACCTGATGCACTGTGATGTAATCAGAAATCATAGGATATTTTAATGGAGGGTCATAAAAGTCATTACATTTGAATTAGAAACCATAAATCTGTCTATTAAACCATAAGATTTGATGACTGATGCTTAATTTGACCAGGAAGAGGTGAAAAGGGTCGTTATTAGGGTGATTATTTTGTAGGTATGGTTCACATGACTGGCTAGTTGTGGCTAAATGTTTTGTCCTGAACAGTCTGGGCTGGTAAGTGCTTTTCCGTCTTGGTTGGCGATTACGCTACTGCAAGCTTTATCTGTTTTTATCATTAGCAATATGTGGATCACCCTAAGCTGTTTGAGGTTTTTCTTTCACGTGTTTTTTGAGTTCTGTCTATTTTCTGCCTAATGTTGCTTCTAGTGTTTATACAGCCACTAATTCACAATCTTTCCTTAAAATTACTCTTTCAAAGAGGCTCTCAGTACATGTTAGAAAGTCTATTTTTGATTGCAGTCATGCTTTTCTAAAAGCACTCATCAGTTGTCGGCCAAGGCAGCTGGAATCACTCACCAGGTCGAACATGTTCTCAGAATGGAGGCAGGGAATAAATTCACTGGCTTGAGGTAAATTCACCAAGCAATTCATTCGAGGAGCTATATCTATCGCTGTCAAAGGAAAACAAGTGTTTCTAAAATGGTAACTTTACAGAAGAGGGTGAAAAATTCGAGCAATTTTGGAGCATTTCTATTCGGCCATTCATCTTATGAATTATGGTAACACTTTATTTTGGGGGTTGTATACATAACACATTCATAACACATTATTAATAACCTACATAAACACTTCATAACATACGTATTTGACATGGTTTTATTTTTTTTCCCTTTATTGTAAAAAACAAAACAGCCCTCATGAGGTATTTTGAATTTATTTATTTTTTATTTGAATTTTAGCCAAAAAGCTCTAATGCTGTCCAATCTGACCACTAAATTCCACATTTAGCTGTGTCCAGATATATGCTTTGATGTGTTTTTTCTTCAGTAATGGCTTTGTTCTAGCCACCCTCCCCCTAAATATGCCAGTTGGAAGCAGAGCTTGTGATATTGTTGACAGATGCCCCTTCACTCCAGTTTCTGCCACTGAACTCTGTAGCTTCCAGCATTGTGCGTTTCTTTGCCTTTGAATATATTTCAGAGTGCAGATATACAGTATGTTCAGTCATTTCATCCCCGAGGATTGGCTCACTCGAGCTGCAGTAAATTAGGATGCTGGTATGCATCACTTCTATTTATATTGAGATCCTGTGTTTTCTTCTTCTTCAAAAAAAAAAAAATTAAATATGTGCTTTTTTATACATAGACTCTCCCACACATCCACAAACAGAGAGAAAGACGAATGGCTGCCTCACGACAACTAAACTCAGTATTACTGCACCTTGTTTGCTACTCACATGAACCCCAGGGTGTACTGATGAGGTAAGAACTTGTTTTTCTTTAAACTGATAAGTTATTTTCTCAACTAGAACTAGGCTGGTCAGAGAGCTAGCATGCAAAATGCAAAACAGCTCCATCATTAACATCAAAGGCTTGAATTAAAGTATTTACTGTGCTTGTAACACTTGTAAGCCTTAATATGGTGTAATGACATTAATGGTGTAATGACTAAATTGTTAAGACATGTGATAAAAAAATCACAAAAGTATCAGATTTATTTATAAATTAACACTTTTATTCTAAATATTTAACATATGGATGCAGCCATTATTAGTGACGCGCAATGCCTGCTGGATGTCAAATGGTTGCAGTGCTAAACTGGACTGCGGTTGGAAGGAGTGAATGTTAGTTACTAACCAAGCTTAAAGAAAACCATGTACATTGTGTTGTTGATGTTGTTTCAGTGAAAGGCAGTGGAAAGACTGATACTAGTCTAAACAGCTTTCACAAACATAAACAAGGAGAATAGTTAGTGAAGCAGCGTGTGGACCAACACAGCTACCCAAAGACCCCCGCTCTGCTCTCCTCATTTCAGTCTGGATGAGTTTGAGTCGTTCAGTAGACCACGACTGGTGAGAGACTTGACGGAGGCTGTTGGTTTTAAGTGTAGACTAAAACACAATGCAGTGTCACAGTTTCCCCACACAGGAAGTCCAAAAGCTCCAGATTATGGAGAACCGTGTGAAGAAACGTGAATGTGAACATGCGCTAGGTTCTCTCCTGGCGTCCCACCAACAACGTTTAGCGTTAGCATCAGCTGCTTCTCCCTCGTTTGTGGATCCTGAAGGTGAAAGTACAGTCTTAGTAGTGAACATACTACTTCACTAATAAAGGAGTGTGAAGCTAAGAGACACTCCCGTTCAGTGTATCTAGCTGTTTACTGAGCGTGAATGTTTCCTGCTAGAAAGCGGAGCTCCTTTAACAGACACTCTCCTTCTCCGTCAACACCAACACACAGTTTCACAACAACTCCAGCACTGTGTCCACTCTCTCCTCCACGCCTCTCTGTTCATCATTTACACTAACGTGGTGTGTGATGTCGCCGCTGATGTCAGAAATGTAGTGTTCTAGCTCAAACTGTAAAGACTGAACAGTAGCATGTTTAGCTAGCTAGCTGTGCTCAAGCGCGACGGTCGGTTACTGCAACCATTTGCTGTCACTACCCGCTGATCACGTCAGTGGTTACAACAATGTTGACCTACGTGCAGCGGGATTTTACAGAAAATCTAATAAATCTGATACTTTTAGTGATGTTTTGTAACGTGTCTTAATAATTAGAGTCATTACACCATATTAAGGCTTACATCAGCCAGTCTTGAATGGGTCACATGCTTCAAATATCAATGTTGCAGTCAGAATTGGCATCAAACCCGGGCTAAGTCTCAAACAACTCTTTTCTCTTTAAGTTTTGAAATTTTAGCTTCGAGAGCTACACCGTTGAGTCATATTATTATGATTACTAATGTGCAGAATATCTGCTGTGTGCTGCACGGACAGCAGCTAGACAGGCTGGGAGACTCAATAAGATCCTGGTAGGTTGTCACAGATATCTGGAGCCATGAAGACTGCAGTGCATCCCACAGTTATTGGAGATTGCGTGGGGGAGGATCCATAGAGTGAACGTGACAATTAAGGTGGTCCCACAGACGCTCAATTGGGTTCAAGTCTGGGGAATTAGGGGTCAAGGGTAGTACCTGGACGTCTTGGTCATGCTCTTCTAAACAATGTCGCACGTTTCCAGCCGTGTGGCGTGTGGCATTGTCTTGCCGGAAGATTCCATCCGCCCCAGGAAAGACAATCAGCATGTATAGGTGAACGCAGCGCTGAATTTGTATTTCGGGTACCTGCGTTAAATGATAATTAAAAAATAAAAATAAAAAGGGACAAATGATAATAATTATTAATAATACTTTTACTCTTACCTGTGAGAAAATCACAGTAACACACAGTCTCTTATGGCTTATTGCCTTAATAAAACATGCTCATATGAGAGTTTAAAGAAAAGTAACTCACTCTTTATCATTTTACAGAACAACATAATTTCCAACCTTCACCAAGCTGGGTTAATGCACAGTTTATACTGTTAGAGAAAAGCAAAGAGAGAATGCAGGTGGCAGAAACATTGACAGGACAGAAGCTCTTTGAGTAGTTTATTAATAAGTTAAGTTAATATGTTTATTATTCAGTTTGTAATGATCAAACTTCTGATGGATATTTTATCTGACAGGTGTAAATCACCCCTGTGATGTGGCTTTACAGAGATACAGAGATCATTTGGCTCTGCCTTTTTTTTTTTTTTTCATAAAACTAAGGTCACACCAGAAAAAAAGCAGTGAAATGTTACAGTAAAAGAACACGCAGGGGACTGAGGGGATTTTCCCCACTGTTAAACTCAATAGAAGGTCAGAACAACAATATTCATAGCCTTTTCATGAATTCAGAAGAGGAACGCCGTAAGAGTAACATTTCGCTGCGAGGCTGTGTCTGTGGAACTTTCTCTGCTAAAAGAAGCATCATGTGTAGAATTTTGCATTCAGCCCTGAAGATGAGAACAACAGGAAGCTGAATGCTTAATGTCGTGACCTTAAAGTAAATCATATATTCAAATAGGAGCGTCCAGAAAAAATAACAGTTGATGAATATAACATTATCTTCTGTCAGGAACACTAACTTCAGTAGGTTAAGCCATCACTGTAACGCCAGTCTTCACTCACCCTCTGAGTTTTAACTTGATAGAAACAGCAACATCAATGGCAGTTCCGCAGTAATTTACACCGCACCCCCTCTTGTCAATATCTCCACTTGTATTCAGCACCAAGCACTTTCACTGGTGAGTGAAGCAGTTAGTTCATTAATTGATCGCTGCTGACATCGCTGGGACACTGAAGCTGGACATTGGTGTCTTGGCATATATCCAACCTTGACAGCTGCTGCGACTCCAAACCACGTGTCATGTTCTACGCAGTGCTGTGAAAAAGAACACAGAAAAAATAATTATATTTTTTTGTTTAAAGAAAGCTTATACATAGCTTAGCCATTTCAAATTCTCGCCTCAAAGATGCTCAATGTTTATTTTGCCGTCCAGTACCGATATGAGCTGATCAGTATGGCTGGAGTGCAATGAAAAGACTAGAACCAAGCCTTCGTCTGACTGTATTCTCCTAACCAAGATATTAATCAGCTAAACAGTAATTTAATACATTTTTATATACCCAATAGTGGAGTCAAACTTCCACAGATTTTATTTTCTCCATTTCTGCATCATTTGTTTTTTAACCCTACTATTATGTTATGGGTCAATCTGACCCGTCTCCACTTTGAATTGTTTGAAATATTGTTTGAAATCGCTGAGGAAAAGTTGATGTCACGGCGTCAGCAGGTTCGGACACAAATGCAAGCTTTGAAATAAACAGTACTTTTAATAAATGAAAAACAAACGAAGAGCAAACAGATCGGATACATAGACTGGGTAGACACGACATACCACAACATACCAAGACAATGACCAACCAAGACAGACTACAAACACAGGGTATGAATAACACAGGGAACAGGTGACGGGAATAAACAATAATTGGGAACAGGTGTACAAGGCAGGGCAAAGGCGGAGACATAGGACCACATAACACATGTAAACACAAGCACATGGGACTGACAGAACTCAAACACAGACTTAGACAGGGGAAGACAAGCGGGGCATGACAGTTTATTAAATAGCTAAAAAAATTGTAAATATAAAAGATTTTCTTATCATTTTTATAGTTTTAAGTTCATAGTTTAGTTTAGAATTAAGCTTTATTGCTTTGACTTGACGCTTTGCTTGTTTTTGAGTGTACTTAAACCGTGCGGGTCAATTTGATACGTAACTTTATAAATGTAATTTTTTTAACATAATAGGAGGGTTAATATAAACAAAGTCATTCTGAGTGGTTTGATCTGTCTACACCAGTTATAGAACCATGTCATGTACTACTCAAAACCACTAGTGAACTTTCAAATGTCTTTCTAATGTAATGTTGATGATAGTAAAATATTGGAAAAAGTTTTCTTTGGGGATTGTTTTGCCTGTTATCCCTCCGTCAAGAATAAATAAAAATAAATGTATTAAACGGCGCGGTGGTGTAGTGGTTAGTACGGTGGTGTAGTGGTTAGTATGGTGGTGTAGTGGTTAGTATGGTGGTGTAGTGGTTAGTACGGTGGTGTAGTGGTTAGTATGGTGGTGTAGTTGTTAGTATGGTGGTGTAGTGGTTAGTACGGTGGTGTAGTGGTTAGCAAGGTGGTGTAGTGGTCAGTACGGTGGTGTAGTGGTTAGTACGGTGGTGTAGTGGTTAGTACTGTGGTGTAATGGTAAGTACGGTGGTGTAGTGGTTAGTATGGTGGTGTAGTGGTTAGTATGGTGGTGTAGTAGTTAGTATGGTGGTGTAGTGATTAGTATGGTGGTGTAGTGGTTAGTACTGTGGTGTGATGGTAAGTATGGTGGTGTAGTGGTTAGTATGGTGGTGTAGTGGTTAGTATGGTGGTGTAGTGGTTAGTATGGTGGTGTAGAGGTTAGTATGGTGGTGTAGAGGTTAGTACGGTGGTGTAGTGGTTAGTATGGTGGTGTAGTGGTTAGTACGATGGTGTAGTGGTTAGTATGGTGGTGTAGTGGTTGGTATGGTGGTGTAGAGGTTAGTACGGTGGTGTAGTGGTTAGTACGGTGGTGTAGTGGTTAGTGCGGTGGTCAGCACTGTCTCCTCACAGTAAGATGATCTGGGTTGGATTCCCGGTCCAGGTGTGGAGTGTGTATGTTCTCCCTGTGCTTGAGTGGGTTTCCTCTGGGTACTCCCGTTTCCTCTCACAGTCCAAACACATGCATGTTAGGTTGATTGGTCTCTCTAAATTGTCGTAGGTGTGTGTGCGTGAGTGAGTGTTGGCCATGCGATGGACTGGTGAACTGTCCATGGTGTACCCCGCCTTCGCCCGATGACGCTGGGATTGGCTCCAGTCCCCCCGTGACCCTGACTAGCAGTATTAAGCGGCAGATGATGGATGGATGTATTAAATTCTGTTTTACTCCAAGCCTGTATTAGACGTTTGTGATTATTGATAATGTTTCATAAACACCGTTTACATTTTTTTATCACTTGTGCCATCCACATCCATGTTTGGCTCATACACTGTTGCTATGCCTCTCATTCAAATACAGCTTTGGAATGGCAGGTTTTCATCCATCTACTGCCATGTCGGACATTTGTTTATCACCCATGTATGATGGTATCATTTACAAGCCAAGCACAACACTGATGATGACAATATCAGTAATGTCAGCGTAGTACACTGGCAGACTGCTCAAGGGAACTATGGATAAATCAACATCCTGTAACGTGTATGTGTAAGTGAGATATAAATATAGAAATAAATATATTCTTATGAATCTTAATTAGTCCATCCAAGAAAATGCACTGCTTTTAAATGTTTTTAAAAGTCTAGTTAGATCAAATAAAGCAAATGTGATTACTTGCCATGAAGTAATCAGCAAAGTAATATGATTAGATTATGTTATAATCATCATTTTACAGCCCTATAACATGCAGAAATCTTTTACTTTATAATAATGTCAATTAACTCATTAACTCATTTTCTTAGCTGCCTAGGTATTTGCACAGTATCGTAAGACAATGAATACCTAGACACTGAATTTGTTCAGATCTTACATTGAATATTTTCTTTATATTGTTTGAATCTCATCTTGAGTACAAATTCTAATCACCAGCCATTGAAGCCTTGAATAGTAACTGGCTACTATACCTATTGAACCAAGCTAGACATTGTCTGGCATCATCTGGAGTACACACTCCTCAAATGCATAAAGCATTCACTAGTTTTGTATAGGTTCAGTACAAGAACCACCTTACACCAGCCTTTAACTGTAGCCATAGCTGTTTTTTGGTTGTATCGTTCTTTTTAACTTACTAAATGGCCTTAAGGCAATGCTGCAGATTAATAACTGTGTATTAGGGGCGGCTCTACTAAGGAAGCAATAATGATACATGCTACCCCAGTTCTGCAGCTTATAATACTAGTACAATTTTATGTCATATTTAAGTTAATACACTATGTCTACACTCCAAAAACCAAAATTTGGACAAAAAATACCAATTTTTTTTTATATCTATTATTTATTTAAACCATGAGTGCATCAGCTCATGAGACATGCCTCTGTGCGCTGCTTTCCCACCGGAAGTGTTCCAAACACACGCACAGCTTCTGCTGGTACAGGAAAATGAGTACTTTAAACTGCTTTTGTGCATTCTAAAGATTCTTATGGAAAAATGAGCAACTAGTGATTCTTAAGTTGTGTGTCGTAATCGATTATTCCACGCATTTGTGCTGCATCGCCACATGAGTGCAACTGCACAAGTGTGCAATGTTGTGAGCTGAAGGTCTTTTCACACACAGTCTGATTTCTTCAGGGAACAAACACAGGATTTGAAATGGTAGTCTGAAACTGACTGACGGTGTTGCAGCATGCCCCTTACAGAAAATAAGTATACTTAAAGTTAATTTTATTAAGTATACTTTAAGTAGTTACTAAACTAATGTCATTGCACTAGTAGTACACTTGTATATGTACTATTTAATACTTCTTGGGACTAAATTGACCCACTCTCTAGTTTTTAAAAGTATACTTTTAAGTACACTTTAAGTGTAAGAGTAGTAAACCAAGTATACAACTAGTTTACATCTTTTGTACTGCCACTACACTAAAAGTAAACTTAAGGGTTTTTACTGTTAGTTTACTAGCTTGTAAGTTTTCTTTAAGTGAACTAAACATAATACTTATAATTTACTGCTTATATTATTGTTGTACTTTAAAGTATATGACTAGGTTTAAGGGTTTTTTTCTACTTAAAATAGAATATTTACAATGTTTACTTACTCACCAGTGGACACACATAAAATAAACAAGACACACTTAGATTAAAAAACATATTTGTATCTCTATAAATCTTTATAAATCAAATTTTAAATCAATATTCTACTGAATGTGTTTTTGTGCAGAGCAATAATACTTACTTCTACTATCTCAACCCAAGCATACTTAAGTATAACTGTGTTTAGTATATCACTGAGAAGTACATAAAAGGTAAACTGAAAGCATTCTCACTTCCTTTTAGTTTAAAAGAAGTAAACTAATGGTACACTTGAATAAACTTCTATTTTGTAAGGGGCAGTTTTAAAGGAGCTGTTAGATTTGTGTTTGTAGATTCTTAAATAGACAGGCTGACCAATCAGGCTTCGTGTTTAAAATCTACATCTCTTAGTCATTCAAAAGAGAATATCCAACAGGGCAATTCTGGCACTCCATGCTGAGAAGACTATAAGTTGTCATCTCAAACATGGAATATGCAAGAAAATACTAAATGCTAACCTACATAAAGAACAGAGACACTGATATTTTAGTACTTTAGTTTCTATAACTGTAGCTTAGAAAATAATAAAGAAATGGGACAGGCCGTGTGAGGAAGTGGCGGTTAACCAATCCAGTTCATTGTGGAGTGAGACAACTCCCTTCAAATGAATACACAGTCTATATAAAATAATAATCACACATTAGCATGCATAATTAACATAAAGGGAAACAGCTGATTAAGTAATAAACTCATTCTAAAGAGTTGCAAAGCACCAAAATTAATCGGACTAAAGGCAGGCCTGACACATATCACTCGTTCTCAGTCATGATAATTTAAGGAGAATAATTCAATTATGTCAAATATCAGATACGGAACTACGGGCGGAAGTGGGCCAAAATGTCTATGTTCTGGGTGGGAGCTAAGCACATGTTGCCAGGTGGAGGCAGGATTCAGAATTCAGTGTCACAGAACTCTACACTGTAAAAAATCTAACTGTCAAAATGTTGTGTAAACATAAAATTGCAAGTGATTTTAACTTAATAGCAGCAATAAAGTTAAATCAACATTTTAAATCATGTTTTTACACAATAGAACTCACTGAGCGAACTTAAAAAACTATGTTGAATTGAAACGATGCGTTAGACCTTCTGTTGAATCTGCTGATGCATATGTAGGGCTGCACCTAATGATTGATTTCATAATCGATTATTCTAATGATTATTTTTTCGATTAGTTGATCAATCTAATGACTAATTTTTACATTTTGTATATATATTCTGTATATTTTAAATAAATGTAGTTCAGTTTACTAGCATATTGCTGTTGCCTTGCACAATAAACACATTTTCAACTTAAAATGTTTTAGTAACTAATTTCAAAGCAATCTTTAGTTGGCAAGACATGTCATGTTTACTTAATATACCTAGTTCTGTCAACAATATTCAATTATGGTTAAAGAAATATAAGTTGAGGTGACTTAGTATTATAAGTTCAGCTAACATTCAAGTCTTGTTAGGGCAACATAAGTTTATAATTGTGGGGAACAAATCAGTCCTAAAGTTGTACTAACTAGCGGTTTCCATTTTTACAAAAATAGTGCTTACAGTTTCACAAACTGACCATATACTTTTGGCCTCGTAGTTTAAAATCAGTGGTTGCTCAAAATTGATCCAAAAGTGCACCGATTAGATTACAGATTAGATCAATACGCTACACGTCTGCTCTTCCAATCACCAGAATACTTTGGTTACCATTAAGAAGTAGTCAGATTACTTATAATTTCAACTAAATGTTTGATTAGCACACCTTCAACAGATAGTGTGTTTCACAGAGTTGTTGGAATATTTTGATATGTGAAAAGTAAGACTGCAAAATCTCTATTATCTAAATAAAAAAAGCTGAAGAAAAGAAGGAAAGGAAAGAAAGAAAGAAAGAAAGGACAAGGCCAAATACTTGATTAGTGATAAATTCATCCTGAGGCACTAATGATAAAGTAACGAGGAAGACAGAAATGGGTTTTGGCAGGTAATTCCTCTCTTGGCAAAATGAACGTCTGTCATTCCTGGGACAGAATAATATATTCTCGCAAAGTAGAAAAGATGAAAAGAAGAGTCGGTTCAGGATGGAGAAGATAAAATAGTTTTCGCCAGAGATTTTGTCTTACAGAATTAGTTAAAGAGGAAGATAGAAAGAATTGTATTTTCCACAGGGAGAGCCATAGATATGTACAGCAAAACAAATCGATACTTTGGGCAGATGAATCAAATCCCTGCTCATCAGTGCAATCCTGAGGGATCAATGAACGCTTCCCCACTCTCGCCACCCATTACCACCTGATTCTTCCCAAATCCCACTCTGTGCTCATTCATCCTAGCACAAAGTCTCAACAGCTTGCATTCGTCTTGATTGCCAAGGTAGTGTGTCGGAAACCAGCAATACTTTGTCGCAGTAACTTTACGCAAACATGCTCCAGTGAAAGTGAGAGATTTAAGCGAATCGCTCTGCTGCTGCTGGTGTTAGTGCTGTGCAACCTTCTCGTAATCACACCTCACGTTCAGTTCTCTCCTACAGGTGGCTGTTCTGCCGAACTGTTAAAGAATTAAAAAGTTGTAATTTCTTCACTAAGAGGTAAAAAATAAGGAGATGTAGTATAAAATGCCAGGTTTGCTGTGTTGCCCTTGCTGTGTTACTCTTACGTTTGAATTCACACACGATTTTATCAGCATGCTGTAATTAAGGCAAATTTTTGAACTGGGTTTGTGTGAGGACATGCATTTATTCTGTGTGGAGCTCTTACATACTGTAAATGTGTGTGTTTTTAAATATTCTGTCTAATTAACTGATGAAAGTTAGATTGTATCTCCTAAACTATAAGTAGATGAGCACAAGCCTACACTGGGTGCTAATTAAAATTTGTTTCATGTTAAGCCCTGAAAATCTTTCATTAACCTACTCTATATCCGCCTGCAGCCCCTGTCAGATGACCAGAGTCTACGCTGAGACATATAATATGCATTGCATTTACTTGATCCATATGTGTGGCTAATTTCCATATTCAGAAACACATTACAAAAACACAGCCGTTGCCAAACTTAAATAAAAACTAGAAAGACAAAAGTTCATGTAACATTTACATTTAGTATTATATATTGTGCGTTTACTGTATAACTCCAGTAGCAGCAAGTAAGTCTCAAGTCGGTACAGGCATATCTCAAGTTGAGTCCCAAGTCAATAAATAGTACTCAATTAATGTCACTCTTGTTGCTGCCACCATATTTTTGGCATACAACTGGTTGACACGGTGCTGACACTGGTGGCACCAGCACCAGCACTAGAACTATTGTTTATGTGCTGTTAGTTACTGAAGCTACCAAAGTAAAAATAAAGCCTTTGTGTGGGTCGTGGTTGTTGAAACACTAAAGTCTCTAATCAGTACAAACAAGTCTTAATTCAAGTTCCAGGTCAATACGGTAAGTCTCAGGTCCTGAGTCCATACAGGAAATTTTTATGTTGAGTACCAAGTTAGCGCAGGTGACTCAGGTCGAGTCCCATGTCAGTACAGTTGAACTCCAACTCCAATTCCCAAGTATTCAGTCATCACCCTATACCAGGGGTATTTAATTAGAATCTAGTATGGTCCAGTTAGAGGAGATTTCCTCAGGCCAAGGTCTGGACCATCATTATTTCTAATTTGTGTTATGTTGCCATATCCTGTATATCTAAGTCACCTGGGATCAGCATCGCATACCATCAGCAACTGAAACACCAACACATCACACATACCATTCAGTATATTTCAGTATATTTACTGTTTAAATGCTGAACTGAATTAATTATTTATAAAGCTCCAAATAATTTTTTGTCCTCACTTCAAGTAAGAACAAGGGCTACATTTAAAAAACAGAATGCTTATGTATACAGAAAGCAAATAAACAAATTGACATGTTGGTTTTACAGAGTGGTATTCTCCAAAACTAAACGAGCAGGTCCATTCCAGAACCGTTCCTGTTAAACACTCAGTTTTCTCTGTTCACTTTTCTGTTTTTAGAGCTTGTTATTCTTTCTGACTCGCTTTAGTCTCCGGCTGCTGCTTCTCGCTTCCTACCTCATCCGTGTTCGCGCCACATGCCTCAATGTGCACAGATCTGATTAGCTGAGGAGCCTTCAGTGATCTTACAGCGTACGTGATTGGTCTCTGAGCAAAGCCTGTATACTGTAAAGACTAGAAAAGCTCTGCCGCTAAAAATAAAATACGAAGACTCGTAGATTTGCCTGCGTTGCATCATGGGATTGCCTTAGGGGCTGAGGATGCGTTCAATGCTTCCTTAAAATCAGGTCTAAATAAGGTTCCTCAGTAGACAGCATGTTTAAGGTATGTAAGAATTGGGACAGCCTACATGTCAGGAGAGCATACCATGACATAAAATGCTGTCTATGTAGACCCTCACTAGGTTTTGAGAGACACCCTTTGTCTTGAACAAAGGACCAAAATACATTGAGAGCAGAGCGTGCTCAAAACATATGCACATGCATACCAACTACTGCTGAGCTACGTAAATGACAGTACAGGTCTAACTGTACTAACTTTTCATTTAGACGGCCCTTAAGGAGTAGCATATGCCTTTTGTATGGACTTAAAACTGAATCACTGGGTTCTGGGTACTGAATCAATTGTCCTACATTGTTACTTTAATTTTAATACTAAATTCACTGGCCCAGAACAAAGACAACGGAGAAATAAAATATTATTACTGTCTAAAGAAAAACATGTTCCATTTTTGTCTTAATTTTTATTTTTCTACACTACTTGACTGCAGTCGTTGCCGTTTACATTGTGTGAAATTTTTGTAATCAATGGACCAATAGAAATGCTTCAAAATAGTTTGGAAAAAATCTGGTTCCATTGACTTTCATTAAAAGTAACTGTGACTGTTTTTGGCCTTATCTGTGGAGTTTTGCAAATACTTGCTTTTCTTTGGACAGCGATTATATTAAACATTTAAAGAGTAATGTGTATTTTATAGATTATGTGTGCAATGCCTTTTGATGCAAAAGCAGAATCCCACTATTTCTGTAAAGGGTGCACAATTATTGGATTAGTACAGCAGATCTCAATATTAAACATTAAAAAAGAGAAACCCCAAAACAGTAAACCCTTCTTTGAGATCCTGACCCTCCTAAAAATATTTTCCTGGGTATGTATACTAGGGCTGTGTATTGAACCTGGCGATACAACATGTATCGTGATACAGTCACGATTCAATATATCACGATATACTGCGATACTGCAAACAAAGTGATATATTAAGATTTTTTAAATCCTACTATTAAAACACATCACTATACAAACAGGTTTGCCAACGCTTACACTAGCATTGCACCCTTGTGCTGCTTGTTAATGTTGGAGTGGAGCTGAAAATGGATTACAACACTGCCATCTAGTGGTTAGAGGTTTAAACACAACACACAATGATTCACTGTCTTCCAGGAATCCGTGTATTGATACTGTTTTTTTGAGAATCAATACATTATCACAAAACATAATACCCCGATATTCGATATTTTAATATTTTCTTAAACCCCTAATGTATACCTTAATTAGACCAAGCTTTACATATGAATGGCTTGTTGCTTTCTGTATTGAGGCTGCTACTATTGCAGAGAGGCACTCTACTAATATAAGGACCTCTTGTAATTGCTTTCACCTCCTTCCAGACTCTTAAGGATTGGGAATGCTTAAAATAGTTAAGATTGACAACTAGCATTGATTGGGGGAAAAAACTTTGCAATTAAACAATTCATGTCTAGATCACTTATACTTAAGCGGTGCATGTGAGAGAACACCAAAACCTATGCAAACCTTAGCATGTCAAGCTAACACTAATGAACCCCGTCAAATAAGCAGCCAATATTTTCTTTCGCATCCACGGAAACATTTGATGTTGCAACTGACAAGCACTGACCCTTTCACAGACGAAATAATTATATGATTGTAGCAATTTTTGAGCTTTTTATCTTCTGCTATGTCGAAGTTGATGCAGTATTTAACAGCTAATTATAGATGCCTCAGTACGTTGTTGTGGGTAATGACACATAAAAGGAACTCAAAGATAACTTATTGATTTGGTATGGATCAACAGCTCCCATCACACTGACTTATCTCGTTTTGAAAGCCATAGCTGCCATTGACTGCTCATAAACTTCATGTTGATGGAATGTCCACCGAAAGCCGCAGGACGCTTTTTCCAGGTTTTGGAATTGCTATCTATAAAGACAAGTCTCAAGTCGAATCCCAAGTCAATACACCAAAATCTTTAGCTGAGTTAAGGCAAGTCTCAAGTTGAGTCCTGACTATTGCACTTGTTTAGACTACAGAAGCCATTCAATTAAACAGAGCTCATGATAAAACATTTAGGTTGGCCTAGTTAGTTACTCCAGTGCAGCGGGAGTTCAAGTGCTGTGCAAAGACTCATTGAAAACTGATTTGAACTTTGTTCTAGCTTAACATGAAAATCAATTGCAAGCTCGTTTTATTTGTGCTCCAAATAAAATATGCAAAGCATACCTTAGTTATTGACAATGTTGTATTTAGATTAAAAGTAGGCATTTCTTGGACGCCTACATCTGATAATGAGTCGATTTACATGAAAAGTAAATGACTGCCTGGCCTGCAGATGCTTTTTCACATGTCTTCCACTTCAGATCTTAATCCATTGTACTTGCTGTAACTTCTTCCTTGCCATTGAATTGATGGGGGATACCAGTTCAGAGTATTAGACTAGCTTTATTCTTGAGGATACCATGGTGCAGACATGCTCTAAGGAGATCTGAAAATGGTTTAACTCACCCTATTTAAGTCCAACTGACTACAGGTCCAACTAGCCCCGACCTGTATGGCCAGGTCAATCTCTCCAGGGCCTGGGGCAGATTTCCTTGGGCGGTCCATAAGAAATATCTACAACATACTGTAGCAAAGGATGGACAAACCCTATTAATACACTTAATTTCAGCAGAAACGTCGTCCACAAAGCAAATTCAGCGCTTGAGGTTTTCCCTGTATAACATGTCTATGGTGATTTTGAGCAGTCTCATTTTTTTTTTAACCTGACAGCTGGGGCTGTATCTGGAGTGATGGCTGTAGTCATTTCTCTCGAAACATGGAACACATGGCTCGAGTACAATAGGAGAAGATTGCCTACAGATGTTCAGACCTTGAGGTAACATCCTTCATGATCATTCGATCGCCAGCCTCTGGAGTGTCTCAGAGTTTCTGAGAATCTGTTCATTTTTCAAAGAGCGGATGAGCCCTGAAGAGGGACGAGAAAGTCTGGATGAAAACCTGTTTTTTTTTTCTTTTCTGTCAAAAACCTTGATTGGGTGGACATGCTTTAATGTCCAAGTGTGCGACCTGTGATGTTACTGCTTCTGAAAGGCAGTAGTAGTTATTGTTCTTTTTTGCACTTGGGTGTGGTGGAGGATATATGGGAAATCAGGGTTTGTCTCTTTCAGGTTTCTGAGCTCAGGCAGAAGAGTAGCCTTCAGACAGGCCTTGACCCTCTTACACATTCTTCTACCACTGCAGGCTGGATCTAATGCATATTGTAAGAGGGCTGCTATCAAAAATCATGTTTTCCCTGACATATTTCTATGTTTTGGGGTAGTCTTTAGAAGTGTGGTATTTCACAAGCAGGGCATTTCAGGCTCTTGGTTCCACTGAGGCCTCAGATAAAAAGCTGCATTATGATGTAATCTTCAATATTTACAGCACATTATCTTTCTATAACGACTGTTCACTATATTTTTGTTGGCCAGGAATCGTCAAGATCTGATTGATGACCTAACTGATAGCTCTTAGAGCTTAGACAGAGTGAAACACTGCAGGAGTGTATTTGTATACTGTGGCATCGTGAAAAAGAACCAGAAATAGGGCTGGGCGATAAAACGATAACGATAATTATCGCGAAATAGCATTTCCTCAATATAACTATAAGACGTAGTCGATAGAAAGTCGATAGAATTAAGTTCTGTCCATGTTTTGAGGGACAACACGAACAGCCAATGAGAATGAGAATAGCGCCCCTCCAAACCAATCAGGTTGCAGAACTAGAGTTCCAGCCATTTCATGTTTGGTTGAAGCACACAGCGCAGGGTGTAGGCGTAGCGGCAGCTTAACCCACGTTCTAGTGATCTGGTTACTGCAGGCGTCACAGTCAAAATAAGAGAAAATAACAGAAAATGTTAACTACTACTGAAAGAAACATGATACACGTGTTAATAATCTTAAAATAATCTGCTAAGATAAGATAAACAGGTAAACAGGTGCTGTCCTGCTGCTGTGTTGATGAAGCTCTACGAGATGTTTGATCTTCAAGGTCTCGTGTATAGCAGTTGTACTGTTGTGATCGTCTCCACTGTGCAGAGCTGTTGTGTTTCTGTGTGAAACACTCCCATAACTTTAGACGAACGTGAGTGATTGTTTGTAGCTGCAGCTTGCACTCCAGATAAATCCATGCTTTCAGTGGGCGCGGCCATCTCAGCGTCGCATCGATGCATGTTATGCTAATAGATGTAATTTCGTAATTGATAAAGATAAATATAGATATTGTAGGAATTCGAGTGAGAACGCTGAGGCAAAGTTGACTTTATAACCAAAAATCCCAAAGAGGGAAACTTTATTTTCTACCCAAAACAGAATCGCTAAACCAACTCCCCATTAGAGCCGACAGAGAGTCGACTCACCGCTATGAGTGAACAGCGTCCTTTCCTCAGCTCGAACTTAAAGGCCCAGCAACAGCCTGCTTAACACAGTGTCTACTAATACTGCCCTACATATATATATATATATATATATATATATATATATATATATATATATATATATATATATATATATGTATGTATGTGTATGTGTGTGTGTTTAATTTTTTTGAAATACAGTTGTGTAATATGCTACAGTACATTTGTCTATTTTCTGATAGAAAATAATCACAGGATAAAAACAATTTAACAAAATGTTTACATTTTGATATCTTCACTTAACGTAACAAATTTGAGTTATATCGTGATATATATCGATATGGACTGATATAAAAAAAGTTATCGTGATAAGATTTTTTTCCCACATCGCCCAGCCCTAACCAGAAGATGCCGTTATTCCTGCTCAGCTAAATACTCTTTTATTTAAGTAAAGCTAAAAGCATATTGTAAGACGGCTGCTATCAAAAATCATGTTTTCCCTGACATATTTTAATGTTTTGGGGTAGTCTTTAGAAGTTTGGTATTTCACAAGCAGGGCTATTTCACAGCTTTTTATCAGGCCTCAGATAAAAAGCGGTATTATGATGTAATCTTCAATTTTTACAGCACATCTTTCTATAATGACTGTTCACTATATCATTTGATAAATGATAGCTCTTAGAGCAGACAGCTTAATTATATAATATTTACTACTTATAGAAAGTAGAAAGTCATTAGAATTTATGATACATTACATCTGTCATAAAGGTCGGTGTCATGGCGCTAATCATTCAGACATAGGTAACTAATTATACAATCATATTAAGAGAATGGTGACTATAAAAGTCTATAAAAGTGAATAGTATGCTAACTGGTTATGTTTGGTGCATATTACAGCCACGTGTGATTAGTCATTAGTCATATACGTATACAATAATTGCCAATTGAGTCATATTAGTAGAAGCCACCGGGGTGCCATGCAAACAATCTGTAAGTACATACTGTTTTACATATTTAATAGCAAACAGCTGAACGGCACTTTTAAGACATGTTGGGGATAAAACTATTTCTCATAAACATACCTGGACTTTCTGAGCATTAAACACAAGGAGTCACTAATAGGCAGACCGCGGTTCAGGTCCGGACCCAGACGTTGTCCAATGCGGACCCAAAGTAATAAAGTATAGACAAGGATTTAATTCTGACAGTGTTTATTTTAAGAGGCGGAGCTTTTCCTATCTTTACGGTATACAGGCTTTGAGGCACAGTAACCTCACAGACCAATCACATGCGTAGTAAAATCACCAAACACGCTCCTCAGCCAATCAGATCTGTGCAGACTCGGGAGCACAGCACGCACACAGACGAGAAGCAGCAGTCGGAGAATAAAGCGAGGGAGATGGCGTGCTCTAAAAAAAGGAAAGTCGACGGCAAAAAAAACACTTTTCAAGACAGACAGACCGAGACAGAGATGTTTATTCTTCCCACAGGCGGCTCCAAACCAACATGTCTCTAACGTTCTGAGACCGCTAATTAAAAGCAGCCAGGTATCTCATAGCCAATCCCAGCATCATCAGGCGAAGGCGGGGTACACCATGGACAGGTTGCCAGTCCATCGCATGGCCAACACTCACTCACACCTATGAATGAAACCCACTCAAGCACGGGGAGAACAGGCACACTCCACACAGATTGACCCGTATATCTCATATGTATCTGAATAGTCCTAACACAATTTTAGCCCAGGTTTAAAGTCCTGGCTGGACAGCTCTCACTAAACAAGAGAAAGTGTGGAGGAATACAAGAGGGATATTTTTTATTTTATTTTTATTTAACCTTTAATTTAACCAGGCAAGTCATTAAGAACATATTCTTATTTACAATAACAGATAAGATGTGAAATTCAGTTAACAAGACTAAACATTTTATTTCCTTTTTTTATAATAAACACTTTATGATGTACTTTTTTTCAAAAGAAGTTTGTATGTAGCCCTTGTTTTTACTTAAAGCAATGAAAAAAAGCAAAAAAGGCTACTTCAGTAAACAGGATACACCACTGAATCATAACACAAGTTAGAAATGATGACGATACAGACCTCGGCCTGAGGAAATCTCCCCTAACTGGACCATACATGCATTCTAATTAAATACCCCAGCCATAGAAGATGGACTACATGACATTTGTAGATTGCTATGCAAAAACAACAGACTACATGAAGGTTAAGTAACATTTAAACACGATCAGATCATTGGTCTCGTGCTAATTAGTCTTTTTACATGGAAGTGGTGACACTTATTTGTTGGAACGGACAAATATTATCACACCTTGCTTGCAGGTGAGGGTAGATATGCTCCGCGAAGGTTGACAAAATGATGACAAAACCACAATAGCACATTTAATGCATGGGTGTTTATTAGGTTAAGGTGAGAAAAAGTAAAAAAAAAAACAACAACAACAAACAAACAACTACCAACCAGTCTTTTCCTTTAACTGGAATGAGCCCTTAAATATCCTCCACTGGTCTACTTAAACCAGTTCATACCACTCATTCTCATCTTCAGGGGAGACAATAATGATGAAAGACAATTACTGATTCATTAAAATACAGAATCCAGAAAATACTGGTTCTAAATGGATACTCTCATCACAAGTTTAAAAGGTGCAAAAAGAAAAAAAATTACATGACAACAAAATATTCCAGACAGCATAAATCTCATGAACCCCCCTCCAAATGGAACACTCCAACAGGGTTCTCCTGGGCATGTCTGAACTTGCCCAGGCATTATGTAAGGACAGCTCAAGTCAGTAGGTACTAGATTAGCGTCAGTACGTACTGCTCAAGTGGCAGACTAGTAGATAATTTCAGTAGGAGCGTTTTAGTACCACACAAGCTCAGACGTATCATTGTTTATCTCAGCAGTAGCGCTAACTTCTGTAGCGGCAGTTCACTAGCCGTAGCTGCGTACACACAGCCGACGTTCAGCTTTACACCGTTTTTTTACTCCGCTTTGAATTCATCCGCGGCTCCAGGTGAATCATGGGATAGCACAGTGTGCTGTGTTCACCTATATAAAAATGGCTGCTGATTCAGGAGGTCATCCGGGTACCGTTCGCCTACTACTCAATACCTACTGAGTATTCACACATACTAGCTGCGCTCACCTACTGATTTCACTACTGAGTATCCAGACGTACTAGCCGCGCTCGCCTACTGATTTCACTACTGAGTATTCAGACATACTAGCCGCGCTCGCCTACTGATTTCACTACTGAGTAGTAGACAAGTAGATGAACACTAAAGGTGCGTCCGAAATCACCCACTAGTCAGTACTAGAATAGAGTCAGTACGTACTGCTCGAGCGGTAGACTAGTAGGTCATTTCAGTAGGAGAGTTTTAGTAACACACAATCTCAGACGTACTACATCCACCATATTACCAGTGTACTGTGTCCAAGACGTCAGACCACCACCGTAAAAGTCCTGCTATTCATTTAAAAGCTCAGTTTACTGACAGATTTAGATCTTTTGGTGACACTGATCTGTTTTTGTCTGATTATGTATCAGACAGTGTCGAGCTGTAGATCAGAGAAGATGAAATGGGAGGAATGTAATCATGTAATCAACTTCTGTAGCGGCTGTTCACTAGCCGTAGCTGCTTACACACAGCCGACGTTCCACTTTTCACTGTTTTTTTCCTCTGCTTTGAATCAAGGTGAATCATGGGATAGCACAGTGTGCTGTGTTCTCCTACATAAAAATGGCTGCTGATTCAGGAGGTCATCCGGGTACTGTTCGCCTACTACTCAATACCTACTGAGTATTCAGACATACTGGCCACGCTCTCCTACTGATTTCACTACTGAGTAGTAGACAAACAGGCGATTTCGGACGCACTGTAAGATGCAGCCCACGTAAGTATGAAAATTTAACCTGCTACTAATATAAAGATGTAAAGTTCATGTTTAAACTGTTAAAAGGTGAGATTGTTTAATAAGCTAGCAAATGTTACTATTGCAATGAGGAGCAGAGCAGCTGCGATAGCTGCTAAAATGGTGAGGAAGAGTGCATGAACCACATTAACCTAGAGCAGGGACAGAACGAGACTGAGTAAAGGGAGAATATGGTAAGGCATAGATTTAACTAGTTTGTCCGTCACAAATATGAAGTGTTTTAAATAACTTTTTCAATAAACAAGCATGAGAAGGTAACTGTGGGTGCTGGACTGTTTGGAATATTGTGAATCACTGCATTTTATATTATTATATTATGTGATATTATGTGGTGAGATGGCTAAGATATTCTAAGTCAATTTTGGATACAGTGTGTCTGATGCATACCACCAAGCTTGTTGAATGACTAAAACAACTGACAGGGTGAAACACTGCAGGAGTGTATTTGTATACTGTGGCATTGGAAGTGATGAAGAACCAGAGGATGCCATTATTTTTGTTCAACTAAAGGCTCTTTTATTTAAACAAAGCAAATCAAGTTTTCAAGGCCACTTGAAAACATATGTATTGGCAGGGATGTATCGGAACAGGCCGTTTTGTAATCAAAATGAGCCTAATTTCTGTATTTCCAGCTTGAGGAGCCCTCCAGCCAGCTACCTGCAATTCCTATCTGAACCACCAGGTGGAAATACACACCCGACAAACTGACTAAAGCAGCGGCCTTGCGAGAAAAGCATGTGCTGATAGAAAGCATGTCGTCCGTCTGGCCGTGTTTTATCGTATGTGACGCAGACTCATCCAGGACGTTTTTAAAATGTGTAAAATCAGCGTCTCTCATTGGAACCAAGACAAAGATATTTAACACTACTAATCTGATACGACACTGCACGCAACTGAATACAGTGAGTGTCAGCAAACAGCAGAGCTAGCACGCGCAGCTAGCACAAAACAAATAACCCAGAACACCATACACCATACAGACCAGAACAGAACAGCAGCAGCAACAATTCAAGATCTACATTTAATGATTGTAGATTTTTGTTTAAAATAACAGAGTCTGCGTTTAATGACTGCAGTTTTTACTGTATTTATTTAATTAGCTTTTTTCATTTTAAATGAAGGGTCTAAATTGAATGATTGCAGTATTGGGGATATTTGTTTGATTTACTTTTTTTTTTTTTACTGGTAATTTAGTTTAAAATATTATGCTATTTCATTTGAGCTTGTTAAAAATGGTAATAAACCAGTTTAGACCATGTTTCACGACTTGCTTGCACGAATAACTACATGTAGCCCTGCCGTGGCATATAACCCCCCCAGCCCCTGCTGAAAGGTGATCGGCGATCGGAACTGGCCTCGAATACGCCGATCGGTCCATCTTTACAATAAAGCAGAGTCAACACTACACCAATAAACACCAACATAAACAACAGCAGCAACAACAAACCTTTTAACTAGTGTGGGTGGGTGTTACTTCTGAAACAAAGAGGCCACAATATGCTTTTAAAGCACACGCTTCTGTACACCGCTGCACTGTTCGGCAAGCACAGTAAAGACTAAAGGCAGGTTTTGCTGAATGTTTTGACTGCGCCTTATGCTGGGCATTGTGTGAAGTCAAATCAGGCAACAGATTTGATGAAATTTGCTTAAATCTCACCTGTGTGACCAATCCCACTGGCAAAAAAGATTAATGACGGGAGATGACATAGTCATGGCCAGGAGACCAACAGAGCCTCGCTGTATGTGTGGGAGCAGGATAAACCTAACTCTTCCCATCACTGTTGCCAACTCCTCAGTAAGGAAAGTAGCTATTGGCTGTCCTAAAAGTCACTAAAAACCGCTAAATGACGTAAGTGAATGTAGTGGGTGGTGGAGTGGTGAGGGTCTGCTCTGACTGTGAGACTGAGCACTGTGAGTGTAGTGGTCTTGGTGGGGTGAGGGTCTGCTCTGACTGTGAGACTGAGCACTGTAAGTGTAGTGGTCTTGGTGGGGTGAGGGTCTGCTCTGACTGTGAGACTGAGCACTGTGAGTGTAGTGGGTCGTGGAGTGATGAGGGTCTGCTCTGACTGTGAGACTGAGCACTGTGAGTGTAGTGGGTCGTGGAGTGATGAGGGTCTGCTCTGACTGTGAGACTGAGCACTGTGAGTGTAGTGGGTCGTGGAGTGGTGAGGGTCTGCTCTGACTGTGAGACTGAGCACTGTGAGTGTAGTGGTTGTGGAGGGGTGAGGGTCTGCTCTGACTGTGAGACTGAGCACTGTGAGTGTAGTGGGTTGTGGAGGGGTGAGGGTCTGCTCTGACTGTGAGACTGAGCACTGTGAGTGTAGTGGGTCATAAAGTGGTGAGGGTCTGCTCTGACTGTGAGACTGAGCACTGTAATTGAAGTGGGACGGGGCTCACGGCAGCCCCTGCTGCTCGCAGAGGACAGTAACTGAAGATCATGTGTGTTCACCTCAGAGTCTCCAAAACAAAATTCCAATAACACCAGAAAAAGTCACTAGATTTGTGGCTAGTTGCTTTAAAAAAAAAAAAAAAAAGTCGCTAGAGGGTCTGAAAAGTCACTTAATATAGCGACAAAGTCACTAAGTTGGCAACACTGCTCCCCATCACTAGGGTGCTTATAGCCCACAAATACTTCTCCAAGCATTTCAAGCTGTCAAGTAATGTTGCATTATGTTGTCTTGGATGAAGTTATTGATGTATAAGCCGTCGACCTCCTAGCTCGCCATGACTAAGTATGAAATATGTCAAAAACCTTTTTAAAATGAAAGAAACTTCAGTAACGTAAAGATTCAGTACCAGAATAATTAACCTAAAACAGTACAGCTGAAAACAAAACTATTTAAGAAGGCTTAATTGTGGGAGTGTTGTGTAGTTTACCAAAATAAAACAATATTCTCTCTCTCTCTCTCTCTCTCTCTCTCTCTCTCCTCGTTTAAACGAGGGCTCTTTCCTGATCAAGGCTTTTCAATTATGTTTCTACACAGACAGAGAAAAGGTCAATTTGAAGCTGAGGGAAGTAAAATTCTTTATACTGGATTCAGCTCACACAATCAGAAACTCAAAAACAGAGTAAAAAAAAGGCAATTATTGATTTTTTTTTCTTCTTCTTTTTTTTCATGGCAGGTCAGTGCCTCACTCTATAACAGCCTATCAGAGTCTGGCATCTCCAGCCCACCGGTATCTGTTCATGTGTTTTCAGTTACCCTATGATTTGTATACTGTATGCTGAGGGGACAAACCCTAACATCTCCAAACTTTTCAGTAGATGAAAGAACATTCTTCACTTTGAATAGAAGTGAACTGGGGTCATTTCTTTTTTTTTTGATCAGTTGATTCATTGGGAAATGAACCGCAACATATACAGCAGCTGGCATCTTCAAATATGTGGAAAATATCGATTAAAAAATAGAGGTTCAAGGTTTTGTCGAGACAGAATTGATGTGCGTCAGTTTCAGCATTTATTACTAAGTTTTACAGACGGCGTGTGCAGTCTTTCTGGTTTCTAGTTTAAGTTTGTATATACAGTGCCCTTGACCCTGTTTTATCCTCTGATTGTCCTGGTCAGGACCACTGTGTCTGACCATTGTTCGTTCTACTGAGTGCTGTGCTCCTGGACAACAAAACAGCTACAGTATATATACTTACATCATCTGATACTTAAATAGTTTAACCAGTAAGAAAAGGAACAAACTGAGAAGAATCAAAACAAGAAGTAGAACTTTATAATCACTGAAGTCTAGTCACAGTACTTTCTGAAGCGCATTGTCTCACTCACAATACGAAAATCTTATTAATTTAAAACATGAATTCCTGTCTCTCTTGGGTTTCATCTGTCCTCTGCTTTAATCTGAGCAGTGGTTCAGTAACAGGACAAGTTCTACTTCATAACAGGTATAGATATTTAAAACCTTAATAGAAACAGAAGGGTTCCACAATTGAAAGCAGCCAAGAGACTAGCAGAAATACATGAAAGTAATTTTCATGCATTTGACAACTTAATTTATGAAACACTGTGAGATCTTTTTTCCCCAGACAGTGAGATGTCACAAGTGGAAGAGCAAGTCAAAGCCCTGTTTAGGTACAGTAAAAATTAGACAAGAAATAAGACTGCACCAGGCTACGGGCGATGGATTTTGAATGATACTCATTAGATGCTTACACCCAAAAGTACCCCAAAATTAAAAGATATTAATATGTTGGCATTTAGTGGCAGTTAAAAGACCCGCTGAAGGTAATTATTAGACCAATTTAATTTCAATGAAATGCTTCTGAAATTGTGATTGCACCAGGTCATCCATCATCTCCAACAAGCCTAGATAAGAGTTGTTTTACAAAGATCAGCCACATACAGCAGCCAATATAGAAAACCAATGTATATACTGGTAGCCCAGTACCTTTACCAATTAACCAATATATATATTTACTTAGGTTAATATATATATCCTAGATGACCAGTATGTATACAGAAAAAGTCCAATATGTGTACCAACATATATTTGTTTAACGTCTATAATATAGATCCAATTACCATGTTAGTTTCAAGTTTATTTGTCATTTGCAATATTTGGGGTGAGGCTCAGATACAACTCTACAGCAGGGCGGGATTATATATGTAGTAAAAACAGTGCAAACATACAATAAATATACAATATTGAAGTAAAAAATCGGCTAGAATATATATATATATATATATATATATATATATATATATATATATATATATGAGAGAGAGAGAGAGAGAGAGAGAGAGAGAGAGAGAAGATATACAGGAGGACATGTGTAGAAACGTTTGCATAGGCAGGTTAGCTAAGAAGATATATCTATTTAAAGTGATTTAGTGATATTGTCCATAGCAGCGATATCAGAATAAATAATATAATAATATAATATAGCATTATTATTATTATTGGATAAGCCAATTTATATGCCAGAAAAACAAGCTTCACTGACCCAAGCTCTCGCCTCGCAGGAGGTCAGTGATGAGAGCAATAAATAGCAAAATATACTACAATAAAAACAGCGACGACACTAAATACATAAATAATAAAATATAATAAATAAAAATAATTAATTAATGAATAAATAAAAGGACACAATCGTTAGAAGTGCTGTCAGTAGTGCAGTATGTAATGCTCCAGAGGGTGCTGTTTGGAACACAGCTTCACTGTCTAACATTAATGTTAGTCTTGTCTAGTCAGGAAACCTCAACATACATTGTTTTGTCATTTCTTTTCAGTAAAGATAATAATATATTTTTTAGTTATATGTGTATAGAATCCAGACACTGCATGTATAATATCTAAAAGTTTTCTGATGACAGTACTGTGTAATCCTGTTTAGTTTGTAAAGTGATCTTTAATTAGATTCATCTAATAATAAACAAAAGGACAGATAATGTTGTATTTCATTTATTTATTTGCAATTTACTGTAATTCCACAAATGTTGTTCTGCATCACTATACATACAGTGGAATCAGCTTACAGGTAATAATTAGGGGATAGGGTGGGCTTTGATTCATATTAGCAAATGTGTCCCCCACCAATGTCAAACCCGCTCCTACACCCTTGGGTTAATTATTTTAAATAGAGCAACATGTGGTATACACCAAGTTATAAAAAATCAGTTGCAGCCATGCAGAGGAGGCTTAGAGGGGATTTTTGGTGGTCTAATCTAAATCCTACCTTTAGACGGTCAGTCTGTGTGGAAAGTGCTCTATAAAAAGACTAATATTGGATGTTGTTTACTCTCGTGAGGGACTGAAGGCTGGAAGAGGCCAAATGTCTACATTGCAGGTGGGAGTGGAACAAATGTTGCAGATTTTTGGTGAGAGCGGGATTCTAGCTGAATTCTAGCCGGAGTGGGATTAAAAAAAAAAAAGTCTCCCGTAGACCTCTACATTATAAATTGTTCTTCCGCTTGTTGCATGGAATTACATGGTTTTGTGGGCAGGGTCTCCAAATCCCCCCAAATCCTACTATATTACTGTAACTTCTTCATGGAAACCTGGAAAGAGATATGTTTACCCTGACAAGCCACAGCTTAACCCAGTCTAAGCAATTTAAATACAGGTAGTATATACAATTAATCTTTCCTTCTCTCCATCATACCGACTTCCTCTGAGGTTGTTCTGCTCAAGGCTTGAGCAGAACATAGTACAGAATGCTACATCTCTGTGCTAATACGATCAAAGATTTCAAATGCGTGACACCAACATTCACTAAACCTCAAGATATGAGTGGATACCAGAGTCTTATACCGAGTGTGTGACACATAAAAAGCCTTGGCATGATTGGAATCAGTGGAGCAGCTGCGCTCCTGTACCACGCTGTGGCAAGACGAGGCTTTGAAACCTTAACAGGGAACTTTTGGAGATTACTAGGACTGACGTTATGCTATTAACTGTTTAAATGCTTTCAGCTGGATAAATTCTGTTAGTTTTTATGCACATGATTAAACCTGTTACTGTTGTTACTGTTACTGTTGTTACTGTTACTGTTGTTACTAAAACTGTGTTTTAATAATAAATAAATAGATAAAACTACGGTGGCTGAGAAGACACAACGCGCTGCAGATTCACAAATGCGCTGCAAACAGAAAACACTTTCATCAAAACGGCAACACGAGCACTACATTTAACAAACACGCTGCAAAACCGTCAAGAACACAATGGAAGTGTTTCCGGAGGACACTTAAAGGATGTGGGACCACATACGGCGACACAATGTAAACAGAACCATGCGGAGTCGCGGTAGCATCTAATGAGATGTAAGTTTGGTTATATTTACTAACTATCCAGACTTACTTCTCATTAGACGCTAGTGATGTCCAGATCAAGCCTCTTGAAGTGTTGAAGCTTTCCCTCCAGCTGGTTAAAAAAAATAAAACTCCTCAATTTCATTTTCTGTGGTTCATTCATTTGTTCATCTGATCTGTGTTTGATTGTGTGGGTCTGTTAATTAAAAAAACTGCCAGTATGATTTCAGTCAGTAAATAAACCCAATAGTATGTGAGATATTGATGTTAAAACTGTTGCAGTGGTTTTAAGAGATGGGACAGTGATTGTGGTTTGATGATGACTTTATATTAAGAAACACTAAATCACGCCAATACTCGAACCACGTCCTGAACCAGTGAGACTTCAGACGTCATCAGTGACGTCACTCGCCCTTAACGAAGCAAGCCTCCATACACGCTACATAAACGACTTTCTGGATTTCTCTACACAAGCTCTGAAGCATCGGTATCTTTTGCTCATCACTATTAGACGCTACCGCGGCTCCACGTGGTTCTGTTTACATTGCGTTGCCGTATGTGGTCCCACGTCCTTTAAGTGTCCTCCGGAAACACTTCCGTTGTGTTGTGGACGGTTTTACAGCATGTTTGTTAAATGTAGTGCTTATGTTGCTGTTTTGATAAGTGTTTTCTGTTTGCAGCTGGTTGAGTCTTCTTGGCCACCATATAAAATAGATAATAAACAAGTACCATATTTGTGCTGGTTAGAAAGTAAAAATGAATAAAACAAAATTATATATATATATTTGTGCATACAGTCTGATTACATTTTGGTCACACAGATTTCTTTTTTTTCTTTTCATTGAAACAAACAGAAAAGGAATTGAAAGTGCAAGCCTGAACCCATAATACTTAATCTAAGTCAATCCTAGATGTAATCAATTTTGGTACTGACTATGTAATTGACCCTGTAATAAATACGTAATTACAACTTCTAAGGGTTAATCCCAAAAAAGCAAAGTGGAAGCTCCAGAGACGAGAGATTTTGTGATATTCCTTCTTAAACTACTTCACTCTCTACAAGTGTGCTCTGTTTGACAGCGCAGTATAACATCAACCCACAGATAAGCTATAATGGCAACGGCTTCGGTCTCCCTGCAGGCCACCAAGTGCAGAATGGCCGTGCTGAGAGCAGTTCATTTAGCTGAGAGTAGCTAAAGACAGAGGTGGAGTTTGCACAGAGGAGTTTTCAAAGAGAATGGAGAGGCTCTCTGTGACGAGAGGTCCCTGTGGGCACAGAGAGAGGCAGTTCAGACTAAAACTGTGCAGTTCTATTTGAAGGTGGTCCATTCTCCTGTGAGACCCATAGTCTCAGCTCTGAACACCAGTGAAAAACCCCCCTCACTGAAAGCTCAAATCCCAAGAGCACAACACAGTTTAATGTTCTATTGGCGAATCAGTTCTGGTCTTTCTTGCAGGAGTTACAGTTATTACTGACCTAGAAAAAGAGACTTCCATAACTAGTCCAGCTGTGAGAAGGATACACCCAGAAGGAACTCACGGTCAAGGGTGAGAAACCATGTAGGACAGGCAGGTAATTTTATAAAGAAACAAACATTAAGGAGGGTGACAGGGGTTGAGGAGGAGAGGATGTTCAGCCAGGCTTCAAAGTCGCGAGGAAATATACTCGACAAAGGCCAAGCACAAAGAGAAATTCACCTTAAAGACATGGCAGAGACCAAAGAGAGAAAAAAAAGAAGTATCAAAAGCATTGGCTATGCTCGATGAAAGTGGAGTATTCTGTTTATGAATTCAGTACAAATATTTTAGGTGAGGCAAGTTTAGCTCCACAGTACGTTTAATACATGGGTTTAAAAACCAGAGCACTAAGGCAGTGAAATTGAGATACATTAAATATAGATGTAGGGAAGTGAACTGTAATCCACTGAGACGTATATGTAAGTAAACTAATGTATAAAAAAACAAATATGGAATAAATTAGAATCAAATAAATTCATAAAAAATAATTAATGAATAAAAGCTGAACTGTTTAGAATTTTTCAGAGAATTCATGTGAATTAATGACTAAACTCGTGCACATACTATGAATATCTCACTTTTTCAGTGCTTGTGCACGTACATGTGGATATCTGTAGTGCCTACTAACCCACAGACTGTGAAATAAGACAAATCCAATCAGTTTTGTGAGATGCCTGGATCAAAAAACATGGGATTTAACAAGTATTTCAGATTTGGCTCGCCTTCCTATGTCAAATAAAGACGAGCCAATCACATCTATTTGTGATTTTTTTTCTGTCCGTTGCTTGTTGTTTCATTGTTCTTGTTACACTTTAAATGGTGCAACAGTTACATTCTGTCTTCTCCAGCATACCCTCTTAACTGCTGTACCGTTTAAGGTGGAAGGGAATCATTTAAATGAGAAACCCGGAAAGCCGACTTAAGCCTCAGTCTGGTTTTCCAGTCTGGGTCAGAACAATGCTAGAATCAGTACCAACTGTCCATGGTAAAACTGCAGACGAGTGAAATATAAGTGTTTAAATTATAATATGTAGTAATAATAATAATAATAATAATAATAATAACTATGATCTGTGTTACTTTTTAGCACTAGCTAGAAGTAATATATCAACAGAGATGTCATTGTTTGGTAAGTTCTGCAGCAAGTAATGCTAAGAATCTAGAGATGGAAGGATCGTTCGGCTATGTATCTGTATCGACCGATTTTTAATCAAAATATGTGATCGACGATCGGCCGATATTTTTCCAATTTATGCGATCTCAAGAGCCGATTGATGGCGTTAAACAAATGAGCCTTATTTCTGTATTTCCATCTAGCGTTTCATCCAGGAAGAGGAACCCTACGTGAAACCCCCTCTGGCCAGCTCCCAGTGAGTATCAGCAAACAGCAGAGCTAGCACGTGCAGCTAGCACAAAACAAATAACCCAGAACACCATACAGACCAGATCTGACCGGTATGAACAGTAAAGCAACAGTCAGAAAGCTAAAGGAACCCCAGCCAGAGTGATTGAGTTTATAGTTCTAGATAAGCAGATCTTCTCGGCTGTAGAAGAAGTTCATTCTGCTGCTTAATATTCTGCCTGGACCCACGCTCTGCTGTTCCTAGTAGAGATACTGTTCAGATGTGGCTCTTCCGGAGCTGTATCAAGCAGTTTACGCCCACATAGACCAACTTCTAATTTAGTTAAAATATTATACTGTTTCACATGAGCTGGTTAAAAATGGTAATAAACCAGTTTAGACCATGTTTCATGACTTGCTTGCGCTACTAATAGCCCTGCCGTGGCATATAGCCCAGCTGAAAGGTGATCGGCGATCGGAATCGGCCTCAAAAACACTGAACTCCCAAGTCTATGACAAAAGGAAAAAAATGCCCAGCAATTAAAGGATTGATAGAACACTGCTCTTTTAAATGAGCGTGTCACTCTCTGAATGCGACTGTGTGATGTAAGCTTGTTCTGTATTCGGATTTCAGTGCTATATTGCGGTCATGTTCTTGCAGATACTTCATTCTAGGAGATGAAACATGTCTCCAAAAGGCATGTTCAAATCAAACAGTGAGTTACATACTGACAGTTAGATGCAGTTATCTCCAAAGTAACATCTCCAAAGCTATTGATAAATGTGTCACTGGAATCTCTAGGTCACATCAAAACCCGGTGCTTTTGACTTCGTCATGCAAACACCAGGCTTTGCAAACAGTTTTATTCTGATGTGTTACACAGAGATAGCTGACTTGATGAGAGCACACATGTATGCCAAGTGACAAGTTATCAAACAAGTTTATAGGACTGTTAGTATTTAACTTAATAATATTCTAAAGTAATAAGCAAATAATCACTAAATATGCTAAAAACAGCAGGATAGAATACCAATATTCGATTAACCGAACTATAGTATTCTTTTTTTTATTATTCAATACTTATTTAATATAAGTCACATGCTTAGTAAAATGAAGTCCATCTGTGAGCAATCTATGATTGAGAATGTTCTTACCAGCTCCATCACCATCTGGTATGAAAACTCTACTGCTCAGGACAGAAAGGCTCTCCAGCGTGTGATCAAAACTGCACAGTCCATCTCAGGAGCAGCCTTCCCCTCACTGCAGAACATCTACCACACCAGGGTCACCAGGAGGGCCCACAACATAATCAGGGACAGTACACACCCCCAGCACACACTCTTCACACGTTTACCTCCAGGCAGACGTTACAGGAGTGTGAAGTCCAGGACCACAAGACTGATAAACAGTTTCTACTTACAGGCCATCAGGCTTGTGAACACCTCACGCACTACCTCTCCAACCTCTCCTATCTGAACTGGTTTTAACTGGTCTGATAACTGTACCTTACACTCACTGTACTGTCAGAATACTGTTTACATTCACTGTACTGTCAGAATACTGTTTACATTCACTACTCACAAAAACATTATTGTTTACATTTGTTACTTGCAACTTGCACTTTATGGCTGCTGCTCTTCATACTTGCACATAAAAGCACACAACTTATTTTTTATTCTTTAACTGTATAAATACTTTTATTCTTCAACTTATATTGTTATACTTTGTATATTTTGTATATATATATTTATTTCCTTTATTTGTTATCTTATCTATTGGTGAATGGAGGAGCAGCAAAGTAAGAATTTCATTGTACAGTGTAACTGCCTGTTCTGCTGTACATATGACAATAAAACTCTTGAATCTAAGTGTCACATGACTCAGCTTTAGTTTAATAAACTGTAAATACTGTTCGACCAGAGGAGGATGGGTCTCTGTTGTGAGTCTGATTCCTCACAAAGTTTCTTCCTCCAGTTTTGAGGGAGTTGTTCTTGCCACCGTCACCTCTGGCTTGCTCTCAGTGGATAAAGTGTTGTGACTTCATGTTTTTTATGCTTTTAAACTCCTGTAAAGCTGCTTTGTAACAACATTGTTGAAAAAGCGTTATATAAATAAACTTGACTTGACAACATTGGTAAGATGGTGGGTATAGTGCGTCCGAGGTTGCGTGGATACTGCACACTCGCACACTGAAAGAGCGCACTGCCTTAACAGACAGGCAGTGCGCTCTAGCTCTAACTGAGTATGTACTGTTCAAGTAAGCGATTTCGGACGCACCTGATGATATTGGCCGATATATAAAAATAAGGCAAATATCAGCTGGATATATCATCAGGTCTCTAAACTAAACTATGGTAGGCTGAATAGATGAATATATGTGAATGAGGTGGTTCCTGTGACATCACAAAAACAATTCATTTCGCAGTATAGGTTTCCATATATGGACTGATAAGTGGATGGTATGTTTTAAACTTTAACAAGGTTTACATTTTACTTCAGACTTTAAGTGAGGCCAGCACAGACATGCAGAGAGTAGTGCAGGCACCTCACAGCAGGATAAGTTGACTGGCATCAGATCAGCCATGGAGACTCATTTCATGAACCTCCCAATGCGTAGTTCTTGTGCTGATGCACTTTGGAACTTGGAGCTCATATATGCTAGAATTCGCTTCCACACTCCCACACAGAAAGGTGGCAACCTATGACAGTGCCATAGTTAAAGTCACTGAGCTCTTTAATACGACCCATTCTATTGCCAAAGTTTGTCTATGAAAATTGCATTAACTAAAGCAATGTCAATCTTCAACAGTAGCACAAAAGGTATGTTTAGTTCTAAGGAACAAAGACAGGTTGAAACGGGCATATATAATTATATAAGTCCATACAAGCATCACAAGAAAAAAAAATGTGGGACAGTGGTGCTTGAAATATAACATTCTTTTGACAAAGCCAAAAAACACAGCTCACTATGAGAAGAAGATAAAACCTTTGCCTCTATTTCTCTTAACTTTTGAGTAAGTCATACTCAAAAATGCATTAATACTAATACCAATACAGATATCTGATATTGGGCCAATACCAAGCTCATTTACTCATACTCATATTCTCGTGTACATACTCATATTTATAAATTCACCAGGGTCAAACTCATGTGATGTAAGCCGAGTTTGTGCTGCTGCACTAATGAACAAATGACTTGAGCTGGCAGTGAAGGAGGATCTGCTCAAATAGACAGCTGCTGAAACTGTGGCAGTCACTTTAAACATTTTGCTGTGATATCTCTCCACCAGCAATACACTTTTAAAGCTCTGAGTCACAATTACAACCACTTTCCCAATACAGGTGGAGATATGAAGCAACAGCAGCAAAGAAGCCAATCATGACCAAATCTGAGTGGATGCAAAACAAAGCCGAATAGGCTAGGCAAGACAAGGCCAGTTTATTTGTATAGCACCTTTCATACACAGTGGCAACTCAAAGTGCTTTACATGAATAAAGAAATAAGAAACAAAGCATTAAAATAAATCAGTTAAAAGAAATAAGTACACTGAGGCTGTTTTTCATGAGAGTAAAGCACTCAGATGGTTATAGCAAGCTAGAAGTAGGAAATAAGAATAAGGTTTAAAAGTGCTGTTGGACTGTGTGCTGAGAAAATCTTTACAAGAAAGAAAATTAAACATAAAAAAATGAAGAAATAGGTTTAAAATGAATAACTAACAGTTCAGTAAAAGTAAGAGTTTTAAACTGAGCTGCTCAAACAGGAATGTTTTCAGTCTGGATTTAAAGGTGTCCAGTGTTGGGGCTCTTCTAAAACTCTCGCTCAACTGATTCCATTTAACAGCAGCACAGTAACTAAACACTGCTTCTCCATGCTTAGTCTTTACCATAGGAAGGACTAGGGTTAAGGTTAGGGTTATTTGGAATAGTCCAAATATCAGCGATGTCCAATGAAAAACAAGTATCTGCCAAATTTGCCAAATCTGCCAAATTACTTTCAATGTAAGTCAATGGAACCAGATTTTTCCAAGCTGTTTTGGAGCACTTCTATTGGTCCATTCATCACGAAATTCGCACAATGTAAATGACCATCGGCGTGTTCAAATGATGTAGAAAACTCAAAATCGACAAAAATGGTTATACATGTTTTTCATTGGACAGCGACAATTATGGCTGGATTACTGACCAGGCCAGTGGGGCCAGAGCCCATGGGCCCTTGCGGTCAGGGGACCCCGGGGGGGGGGGGGCCGGGCCAAAACATTTTGCGAGGTATCCCGGGGTATTCCAGACCATCCCAGACTATCCTTAATCCATCCTTGGCGACGATATGCAACTTTACTCTGTTTGAATGAGTACGAGAGCGATGTGTAAACCTTAATGCTGTAATTTTTAAACTGAAGGAAACAGCTTCATGTGAAAAGCTTTGTAGACAAGTGTCTGTAAAGTGTCTGTAGGGGCTGCGTTGAACATAACATGGACTGAGCTACGTTTTCGTTCTGTCCTCGAAGAACAAGATTTCTAAAATGTGTGCCTGGCTTTAGATCACATCCATCTTTGACTCAATCAACCAAAAAGACAAAAACAGTTGTGAGCTGCTCAGATGTGTTACCTCATAAAACCTTGGATGTGATTCCTGTTGTCACTGCACTACAGAGACAGCTGTAGAGAGATGAGGAGCGGAGGTCAAAACTGTAAAGGGTACTTTACCAAGAGCTGCTTCTCCACTACAGTGCTACACAACGCAAAGTAACTAATATAGTTAGCACAGTTAGCTAATACACACTATTCAAAATCAGAACATTTTAGTAATTGAACCGTTGATTCAATCCATTGATCCCTTTATTCAAAGTAAATCTGTGTGGTATCAGCCTCTGTAATACAACACATCTATTCATCCCTACATATAAGGGTGTAGAATTAGCATGGATGGAAGTGATGTGTCGCCACCTATATCCAGTGATTATTGAATTGTCCCCACCAATAATTTCATCCCCTCAAAAACCTGGTCCTTCAACGTCTCATTAATCTAGAGGTGCAGAAAGGGTTAAATCATGTTCTCTACTGGAGCCCTGCCTCCCCATAACACCTATGGCCAGTGTGATTGGCTGTGTCTTTCCCTGCTGTCACGTGAGACTCTGTAGCTACGCTTGGTTGTTAGCAGCACCAAAACTAGAAGAAAGCTTTCCAGTCATATGAGACTCACTGTGTAAGACTCAGGTGCAGCGTGGGAGACACATTGGTGTCAAAATTGAGTGAAGATGGCAGCAAAAAGAAGAAGGTGGACATACGGAGCTATTTTTAAAAGAATCGTGTCATTTAAAGTCGAGTTTGCTAATGAAATGAGTCCATCATAATAACGTTAATGGAGATGCTAAGTTTTGGTGCACAGCATACAGCAGGGAAACGTCGTCTGTAGCTATGAATAACATGGTTTGGAAATTAACTCCAAGACAATTTGCCAACTGTCAGTTCTCCTACAGTCTCCCAGAGTAGCATGTCTACCTTCAGCTGAAACTCTCTCTCTGTCAGAGACCTGCTTCATTTGCTCTAAGACTGAGGTAAAGTTAGTAAGTCTTTAGATGTAAACTCACTGCTCATTGGTTTGAAAGTGGCGACAAAAAAAGATAAGGAAATGTCTTGTACTTTGATTGACACATAGAGAGAGACTGTTTCTTCTGTGATTGTCAGAGGTGTTAAGTAACAAAGTACAAATACTTCGTGACCTTACTTAAGTAGAAATTTTGGTTATTTATACTTTACTGGGGTAATTGTTTTTCAGATGACGTTTTACTACTACTCCTTACATTTACACTCCATTATCTGTACTTTCTACTCCTTACATTTACACTCCATTATCAGTACTTTCTACTCCTTACATTTACACTCCATTATCAGTACTTTCTACTCCTTACATTTACACTCCATTATCAGTACTTTCTACTCCTTACATTTACACTCCATTATCAGTACTTTCTACTCCATACATTTACACTCCATTATCAGTACTTTCTACTCCTTACATTTACACTCCATTATCAGTACTTTCTACTCCATACATTTACACTCCATTATCTGTACTTTCTACTCCTTACATTTACACTCCATTATCTGTACTTTCTGCTCCTTATATTTACACTCCATTATCAGTACTTTCTACTCCTTACATGTACACTCCATTATCTGTACTTTCTACTCCTTACATTTACACTCCATTATCTGTACTTTATACTCCTTATATTTTAAACATAGTCTCGTTACTCCTATTTCATTTCAGTTTGTTTTCATTCATCTATATTTACATTCCAGTAAAGATTATTGGTAACATGCCTTTGAAGTTTGACTTTTTGCACCATTACAATACTTATAGACAACTAGTCATCATATCTTCCGCTCCATGAAACACATGTTAATGTTTAGTAGTACGCAGATATGCTTCTTTAATATATTTACATTGTACTAAACTATATTCATGTTCAATGGGCCTATATGTGGCTGAAACAGGAAGCCTAGCGCAAATTTATCAACATTAATATTTTAATATAACATTATAGTCATTATGGCTTTTGGGGGGGTGGCTAGCAGACTAAAGACCCCTGTGGTGTGGCCTAAGCTTTTATCCTTAATGGTATTTTTACCCCTACAATAATTTAACTTTTATATTTTAAGTAGTTTTGAAATCAGTACTTTGACACTTTTACTGGAGTAAAAAGCTTGAGTTGATACTTCAACTTCTAGTATCTATACTTCTACCTGAGTAATGAATGTGAATACTTTTGACCTTTGGTGATTGTTACTTTGGTTTTGTGGAGATTATGCAGATGATGCAGCTTCCTCTACTTTTATTATTGCTGATGTATGAGATCTGTTTCATTTGCACTGTGACGTAAACTAAAGTCTAAACTACTTGGATTAATTCTATTATGAATTGTTATTCAGAGTAGTTTAAAAGCATGTAGAATAGTATACATAGTATATTGTAGTATATTCATAGGTCGCCAACAATGTTAGGAGCAAATCTACACCCTTGCCTACATACCAGCACAGTTTTGCCGTTCAGATACTTTTTCGATGTATTTTCTGAGTCCACCATCATGCCTGGATCTGTAATTGCGGGTAGTTGGCTAATGTCCATTTCATCGCATTAGCAAATGACTGTTTGTCTTCCGTTTAGCTGCCACTGATATTGAATTCAATCTCAAAGGATGTACAAAATCTATGAAGGGCTGCTTTCAAAAACACATAGCCTGCTGGTGAATTGTATAACGCCCTGATGTACTTCAGATTTCATGTATTTGCACTTGCTATTTACACGGACTGGTCCAAATTAGCGCTGTGGATATAGCGGCGCCATAGCAAACCCATGCTGAACCTTCTGTCACTCTGCTGTAATTGAACACTTCTCAAATATTTATGAGGAAGTAGGTCAAACCTGGGTCCAAGCACGTTTCCAATTAAACACAACTATAGCTGACATGTTATATTTGGAATTGTGATGACACTGTAGGCTTACCGAAGGGAAGACAGCGCACTCTAAACAAACTAAAGTCACAGCGTTCCACTTACCTGAGCAAGCATGTGTTAGATAGACTTGATTAATAGATAACGACAGGACAGTGTCGTTCTCCAAATATCAGGATGGGCCAAAAAGCCACAGTAGTAGTTTCTGTGGATTTATCTATGTGGTTGTGCCACCTTAAAACCTTAATTTTTAAACAGGCAAGCTCTCATATAAGTAATAGTATGCAATCGCTTGGCTATTATATTGCAGTGAGTTGGACTGAGTTTCACCATAGCCTGTGCCATTACAAAGTGGACACACTCAGTGGACAAGGTGGCCTTGAAACGCTGCTGAAATCTCCATCACAAGAGTGGGAACATTTTTAATCAGCCGACGACAGACAGGAAGTTTGCGGGCTAATGTTAAAGTAATGTAAATGGATGCAGTGGGCAGGGTCCTTTTTAGCACTTGGTGATTTGTGTGTCTATGGAGCAAAATGCTAATGAGGCAGGTGTCATTTTGCTAATAGTGATTTTGGCATAGGCTTCTCCACACTTACAGAATCTATATTCAGCTTCAGCTAATCAATTCCCTCAGGCCCACTTTAAACCTTTGCTATTGCCTCGCTAATGAGCTGCTGTACTTTTCCACATAGTTGTGATACGAGGTGTCCATTATGATAAAGGTTGTTGAGCCAGCGTCTCCCTGGACCCACTGACCACAGTAAGTCATGATGTGGCTGAAAAAAAAAAGTAGAACTTCCATTGAACCCCTCCCTGGTAATCATAGCATTTGTAGCTAATTAGCATCAGCTTGAAGAGTTTCTCTGATATCTTGAAGTGATTATTTTTGAACATGAGCCTGAAATTAATTCTTGATCACAGCAACACAGCTTCATCTTTTTGTATTAGTGTCTTAATTATATGCCCCAAGGCCATGTACTGACAAGGTTGGTATATATATATATATATATATATATATATATATATATATATATATATATATATATATATATATAGATAGATAGATAGATAGATAGATAGATAGATAGATAGATTATGCTGGTAGCTCAGCTTCTCATCTTCTTCACTGTTCCTAGCTAGTCTGATTTGGCTCCAGAAGATGCTGGTATGAAGTTCTGGTTCTTCTGTTTTCCTTCTTCTGCCCAAGGCTGCCTCCTCTGCCTCCTGTCTGGTGTCCTATATGCTGATTCCTCAATTGGTTGCCAACTCATTGAAGTCGCACTGCTTTATCATAAGAACTGAAGACACTTTGATGTCTTTTTTGCAGCTACAGTAAGAGCAGTGTTGATGATCAGGGGCTTTGTCTGCTGAACACAGAAGCATGAGTTTAATAGCAGAATACAGTGTTACCCACTCTTAAACACTGGTCCAAAACGAGTAGTAGTCACACCACCATCTATTTTGCTTGCCCCAGTAAAATTCCTATCACTGTTTGGATTGTGTCCTTTTTTCTTAGCATATAATCACATAACACAACAACAATACAATGGATTTTACTTGGTTAGCCAGATAAATGTTACAGGAAGTGTGTTTTCGGATAAGAAATAGAAATTACTAAATATTCCAGAAAGTCTTTGAGTGCTCTCAGTACACTCTGTGGATTAGCATTTGATTGTGCAGTACAGTAGTGTGAAAACCTCAGGGCCTTCTAGGCCTTTGAAGGAGGCCTAATGATTTTTAGATTGTAAAAATATGTCTATATTTTATTCAAAATAAACATTCTTGAATAATGGTATTCAAGTATTACAGTATTTTATTTTTAGAGGCATCATTTATGGTAGGAATAGAGGGGACCACCCAAAATTGTCCTTACCATTTTTTCTATGTCCACGATCAATATAAGATGCAAGTCCAATATTAAATATGAGGCATTATAATAACTATTGCAAAATTTAAGGTGAAATGGGAAAAAGCTGGTGAATAAAAAGCTGAATGTCAGCGCTATAATGTAAATATTGTACCGTTTAAAATAGAACATATAGATACAGATAGCATTGTTGGCTAGCAACGTAAATTATTATTACGTGATTGTCGCAGGTTAGGCTTTACATTCACTTTAGAACATTTTGCACTTTATTCAACAGTGTTCATTTCCACTGCACAGTTTTATTTCTACAATATTTATTCTACATTTATGTATATTGGTCTATATATTTGATTGCACTTACTTTTCATGGTTAGTATATCATTAACCTTAAAATAAAATGGCAAGAAAAAGTATGTGAACCCCTTTTTTTATCTGGAAATTACCTGGTTTTATTCATTGATTGGTCATAAGTACGTGATCTTATCTACACTGCCTTGCAAAAGTATTAGCATTTTTCATGTTTTGTTGAAATTAAAATGGATTATTTGATTTGGTTATTTGGTTTGCACCATTTCATTTACAGAACATGCCTACAATTTGAACATTTGATTTTTTTTTATTGTGAAAAAAGTTTCTTTTCTAAGTCAAAGTAGCTCTACACCTCGCTCCAATCTTGTTTCATTGATTGGACTCCAGGTTTGCTAACACCTGACTCTAATTAGCTTTTGTTGAAGTCATTAGCTTAAGGGTTCACTTTTTTCCACCAGCACTGTGAATGTTTAATGCATGTGTCCAATATAGACATAAAATATAATAAGTGTTTGTGTGGTATTAGGTTAAGCACACTGAGTTGGTCTATACTTGGGGCTTGTAGGGGACGGGGATGCAGATCAGATCACATTTTATGACCAATTATTGCAGAACAACAGGTAATTTGAAAGAGTTCACATACATTTTATTGTTTTTCTTATTAATGTTTATTTAATCTTCCTTGTGTATATTTTTTTTGATATTTCAAATGATGTTCTTTATATTATCTATTTTTTTTCTATGTATGTGACAAATACTTTGAATTCATTTTTTAGAGTGATTTCATACCTCTTGGTCAAATATTGGTCAGGGCTGGTCAACTTTCTTTTAATAAATTTAGTTAATTTTTGAATGTTTTAAATGAAAAATCATACATGGGTCAATGGAGAGCTTTTTTTTTATAAATGAAGAAATGTGGATCTGAAAAACACCAATAGCTTTCTTATAAAAGTTCTTTAAATTGATTCGGAACCTCCTGAAGAGCTACCTTATTGCTGAGCTTAGCGCCAACCATAATTTTCCACAGTTAGGTTGAAAGGAAACTCTGCAGGGAAGTACTTCTCCAGGAGGAGGGTTGGAGACCACTGACATAGAACTTCTACATTATGTGGAGTCCATAAAATGCAGTTTCTGGCAGTTTAGCAGGGCCCTCAGTTTGGGCATTACAGTTTTTTTCTCATAATATTGATGGAGTATAGGAAAAGTTCAATCTCCTACTCTTTCAGTACTTGTTGCTGTTTAGTAACCAAACATGGTGTTTAACACCGACAGATCCAACACTGACCCTATTGATCTGATCAAAGTTGCAGGAAAAAATATACTTATTAAATAATGTTAATTTAAAATATCTTCATGGCCTTCCATTCTGCTGCTGTGGTTCTTCTGTGGCCTGGCTAAAAAGAACTGCTCATGGCTTCTTTTGTAAGAGTGTAAGAGATTAAACCTGCAGGAGAATTAAGTATTGTAATACAGTGTAAATAGCAGATCTTTTTAGTATTTAGCATGTTCTTACCGGGTGCTTATCTGTGCAAATGCTGGCGGAGAAAGCCACACAGAGCCAATTTAAATTATGTTACATTTTGATTCTGTGCTCCATAGAAGCCACAAAGACTTTTAAACAGAGGATTGCATTTTCTTGCGCAGCACTTATCCAGATTGTTACACTCGCTCCCTTTTTCTCCGATTTTTGGATGTGCAATTCAGGGGTTTCTTTTGAACACAAAGCATTCTTTAATCTGGGAGAGCTTCAAAAAAACACAGCAGTGGGACTTCTCCTCTAATTACTGGACGCTGATGATGAAAAGCAAGAAAAAAAAAAATATGCAGAAACATATAAAAATACGACTCCCAGACAGCTCCGCGCAAGGCGAGCGTTTAACATTCTGTCAGAGTCGACGCGACTGTTCGCCTGACGCATGTCAACATCCTCTTTTGATGAGAACAGACGCCGATATTCCCGCCGTACTCTCTGCAGAAAACAGAGGCAGAGAAAAGAGGGAGAAAGTGTGTGAGGGACATGCCACATTACTCAGTAAATGCTGACTGATTACATTTAAAATGCAGTACTTGCAGTTCGCAATTCGCTAACCTATTCCTGTCAAATTGTTCCCATTATGATAGTGAAGGGGGGGAGAAAAAAAACATCCTGACGCAGAACAATTCAAGCATGGCACTTCATTTACTTTAGCGTGTAAGCCAAAAATGATTGAAAGTGAAATTGGGTCAGCTTCTGCTAACACTGAACAGCTCTGGCGACATTGCAGATGACTTACTTATTAAGATGCTTTAATTTGACATCCTTCAGAAAGAGAAAGCTAGTCATCTGAATTGCAGTTAAACTTCCAGGTTATGACCCAGAATGCAAACAATCTGTGTTTCAGGTTGATTTATTTTTATTATTTTTTTTTTTTTACGAGTAGTTTGCATCGTTTTCGTCTATGAATGTGCAGATTGCAGTACAGCGTACTTCATATTCCCAGCGTGACTCTCCTGCCACCTCCTGAATTCATCAAAATTTATTGTATCACTTAAAGAGTCTGAATTGCTCCATAAAGGACGTATATAGCCCTTCATATCCGGATACCACTCAGCAGCCGCATTAGCCATGTAGTTGGTTTCACTCTTCCTCGCTCTACCCCCTCAGGCATTCCTAGACCTCTGATACCTAATGGCCTTTCCACATCTCTGACATCCTCATGAGAGAAATTATAAAACACCCCAACTCACCGGTACGAGGGCAGCACTTAACATGGCTCAGTAAAGACTGCTGCAGCTGCGCAGACCAGAGGATAGACCGTATTACAGCACAAGATAGAATACGACAGACTTCGGACTAGCTACGTTATCCCTATGCTTGTTAATCTTATAATGAGCACTCGCTTTCCAGCAACTTATGTAACATCTAATGAGGGTATGCACATGATGTCACAGCTGGTGGGAGTCACTGCAGTTTTGCCCACTAACTGAGTTATAAAAATAGAGAGAGTGGAAATATTAGCGTTCAGGGCGCCTCAGGTCAGACTGTAACTGCTGCGCCATTTAAGGTGGAGTGGGAAAATCTGAAATCAGGTTCATATGAATTGTTGCAATTCATGAAAGCAAGTGGAATCCAGGGAGCAAAATGTGGATTTTCAGTTGTTGTTTTGTGTGAGGTCTGCAGGATTTGGGAGTAAAAATCATACCTTAAGTCAACTAACTTCTCATCAATTAAATATTTAGCAGTTCTGTTTATATTTTGTGTCAATGTAAAAGTTTTCCAGCATTTAATTATATATATCCATGATGGGCCTTGTCTTCTATAAACAAAGAAACAAGTTTTTCATATACTATTAAAAAGTAGATAGATTATTACAGATTTTCCCATTATGCCCTGGTCGTCTATAGATTGCACGGGCCCACTGGTGAGATTCAAGTACAGTTTTGAATGTTCAGTACTGAACACTAATGCAACAATCAGCTAAAGTTCAACCTCGGTCTTCACACAACATATGTTCACTAAAATGCAACCAAAATTGAGTGACACTACAAATACGCAATACATATTTGTATTAACCAATACAGTGCCCCCTGGAAAGTATTCACACTTCAGTTTTCCACATTTTGTTGTGTTATAGCTTTATTCCAAAATGGATTACATTAATGTTTTCACTCATAATTCTACACACAATACCCCATAATGACAAAGTGAAAATTTGCCAAAAAGTAATTTTTTGCAAATTTATTATAAATAAAAAAAACTTTGCTCAATACTTTATTGAAACACCTTTGACAGCAATTTCAGCCTAAAGTCTTTTCGAGTATGAAGTTACAAGCTTGGCATACCTATTTCTTTGTATAACATCTCAAGCTCCATCAGGTTGGATGGGGAACATCAATGCACAGCCAATTTCAGATCTCTCCAGAGATGTACAATAGGTCTGGGCTCTGGCTGGGACACTTAAGAACATTCACAGAGTGGTGCCGAAGCCACTCCTTTGTTAGGAGTATGTGTTCAGGGTCATTGTCCTGTTAGAAGACGAAGCTTCGCCACAGTCTAGGTCAAGGTCCAGAGTACTCTGGAGCAGGGTCCCTTCTAGGATGTCTCTCTTCATTGCTGGATTCATTTTTCCCTCAACACTTGCTGCCGAAAAACAACCCCACGGCATGATGCTGCCACCACCATGCTTCACTGTAGGGATGATATTGGCCAGGTGATGAGTTCTGCATTTAGGGGAACTTCAAGTAGGCTTTTTACTCAGTTGTGGCTTTTGTCTGACCACTCTACCATACAGGCCTGATTGATGGAGTGCTGCAGAAAGGGTTGTCCTTCTGGAAGGTTCTTCTTTCTCCGCAGAGTAATGCTGAAGCTCTGTCAGAGTGACCCTTGGGTTCCTGGTCACCTCCTGGACCTTCAACCCCAATCACTCAGATAGGCCAGGTGGCTAGCTCTAGGAAGAGTCTTGGTGGTTCCAAACTTTTTCCATTTATGAATTTTTCTGTAGCCTTTCCCAAAACTATGCCTCGATACAATCCTGTCTCTGAGGTCTACAAATAATTCCTTGGACTGCATTGCTTGGTTTGTGCTCTGCCATGTACTGTCAGCTATGGGACCTTATATAGACAGGTGTGTGCCTTTCCAAATCATGTCCAATCAACTGGATTTACCACAGGTGGGCTCCAATCAAGTTGTCAAAACAACTGAAGGATGAGAATTGGAAACAGGAGCACCTGAGCTCAATTTTGAGTGTCATGGCAAAGTCTGTGAATACTTGGGTACAAGAGTTTTTTATATATATATATATAAATAAATGTGCAGAAAATTCAAACAAATTCTTTTCACTTATGAAAAGTCATTATGGGGTATTGTGTGTAGAATTAAGGGGAAAATGAATTTCATCCTTTTTAGAATAAAGCTGTAACATAAAATGTATACAAATGAAGCGATGCACTATTTAAGTTAACCTATATTTAGTCTATTTTGGCCACAATTACATTTATGTATTTTATATTATATACTAAATACTGGGGTTGTGCCCAACTCTGTGCCCAACTTTAGTCAGTCTAATAAAATTTGGCTGTTCAGTACAAAGATTTTTATTTTTTTTTACACAGATTATTTAAGAATCAGTATTTCAGTGACCATGTTAAGGAAGTCAAATGCAACAAATGTTTTGAGCATTTAAAAATAAATAAAAGATCACTGCATATGATACATTTTCAATCATGTGCCTATTTTAAATTGCTGATTTTAGTTAGTGGAATATTGAGAATGGCAGCACATATGTATGTACATTTCTATTTTCTTCTAGCTTATTTTTTGTTTCATTTTAAAAATTAAAAGTAATGTGGAAATTAATAAACAAATAAAGCAATTTTAAAATAAAATCTTGACATTAATCCCCACATTAATCCATACCCATGTAAATTAGTTTACGTTTAACATGCATTATATTGCATGCAGGAGGCTAGCCAAAATTTTTACTCACTCAAGGAAAGGGCGTAGAATTAGCATATACTGAGGTAACTTGTCCCCACCAATATTCAGCGATTATTGAATTGTCCCCACCAATAATTTGAGCCTTTAAAAAAAAAACTGATCTGTCAACGTCTGATTAACCTAGAGGTGCAGAAAGGGTTCAATCAAGTTCTCTACTCGAGTCATATGGCCAATGTGATAGGCTGTGCCTTCTCCTGCTGTCACTTGAGACTCTGTCGCTATGTTTGGTTGTTAGCATAGAGCAGGCTAACATTGTCTGTGGCTATAAATAACAAGCAGTGTTTCCTATTTTTATTAATGCTAATGTATTAGAGATGTCAGGTGCACTATGGTTAAAAGAATGTTGATAAGTCTTTAGATGTAAACTCACTGTTTACTGGTTTGAAACTGGATAAAATGATTAATCGTTTCAGATTACAATCAGTTTATTCTGAGTAGGTGAAAAGCATGTAGACCAGGATATATAGTATTCATCGTTTTATCACGAGAAAAGATGAAACAATGTGGCAGAGCGAGGCGGGGTAGATTCATAGGTCCCCACCAATGTCAAGAATCTACACCATTAGGCACAATTAACATAAAATAACTTTACGGTCCTACCACATCTTACACTTCTATACGTCAATGTAAACAAACATAACTCAAACTAAGAACTAAAACATTGTTCTATTTTAGTCAATTACATTTCTAAAATATTTTATCTAGTTTGAATGATGCTACACTGCTATTATGTTGCTACGCTGCTTTCTCTCTTTACTCTTCCTGAGATAATGACTGTCCTCCCGTCTGTTGAACGCTGTTGGAAGACTGATCATCAGGGCCTCCTCCTCACCATCACCAGCCAGCTCACCTGTCCATCGGTGTCTACTGCTACACCCTCAGTTACATCACTGTACCATCCAGATGCACCAGCACTGAGATAGGATGGGACTGTTTCAGCTCACGCCCACTTTACATAAAGACTCAGTCAGAGACCGCTTCAGTTAGAGACTGCCTCAATCAGAGACTGCCTCTTCCTGTGCAGCTGCTAAAGCTTTGCTATCCAGATTTCAAACAGAGACTCTTTTCTTTGGTGTTTAGTTTATTAAACTGTAAATACTGTTTTACCAGAGGAGGACGGGTCTCCCCTTGTGAGTCTTAGTTCCTCCCAAGGTTTCCAGTCTGAGGGACCGTCGCCCCTGGCTTGCTCACTGGGGAATATGTGTTATAACTGTCTGTTTTCAAAACTCTGTAAGGCTGCTTTGAGATAACATCATTGTAAAAAGCACTATACAAATAAACTTGACCTGACTACTCCATTACAAATATGAACTAATATTTATTTATTTACTTCAGCCCAGAAAAAGAGGAAGAGGGTTGGAGTGATCTTTTGGAAAGCCATGTAGGCAAACCTCTCTCCATGCTATTAATGTATTATAATTGAATATTTGAATTACATGTTTGTTTGTGCTTTTGTCAGTGTTGGTGTTAATGTATTACTGTCAAACATTACTATCTAACAACTTCCCACCTCTTCTAAAGTGGTGCCATGACACATGCATTAGGCACTTCTACAAGGCCACCGTGTCTCCTTAAACATTTGTTCTGGAATAAATCTGGAGTTTCTACGCACATCGTCAAAGTTTACCTCCAAGTTCATTTTGTTGTGAAGGAAGGAAGGAATGCTTTTCACCTTCATGAAACAGTCAAACTGAGACTGAAAATATTTCTTCTCCGTCAGCTATCTTGAAGATATCCTGAATATCTTCAATTATGATATGCCCCCTGGAGCCAGTGCTCAAGTGTGGGTGAGAGTTGTGAATTTGAATGCCTCATTACTAAGCATGTCAGAAACCTGAGGGCTGCAAATTTACCTGAAAATAAGTATTCCTCTGCATTTTACAGTCAATATTACACAAAGGTCAAACAGAAAAGCAATTTCTAAAAGAATACCGAGGCAGCTTTTCACACTGAAAAAAAATTAATGGAGTGAATTGACTTGATCCATATTTAGCAGGGCGAAAGATCATTCTGCTGATACTTCACGTTTCATCATTTTAATCAAGTCTGTTTAATTTATTACTTGTTTCAATGAAGTTAAATGCTGTCTCTCAGAAAACTATGCTATTGTCTTCTTTTTTAATTCCACAAAAACAAAACTTTTTTTTTTAAACAGTGACCTCATGTTTTGGAGGTGGTAGGTTTGACCTAAAGTCTATTTGCGTTATTCTTTTAAGTGTATTTTGAAAATTAAAACTTTTTTTTATAGACTACAGGCAGAAAATCAACCAGCTGGGAGAAAGTGAGTGCTGTTTGCAATGTTGCCACAGCCATCTGGAAGTCAGGAAGAGCACAATCAGCTTTCTGGGTGGGTAGAATGGCCATCCCTCTCCCCACCATCATCACATGAGATGCCAACCAACACAGGTGTCTGTTTGCTAAAGTGACAGAATTACCATTCTCCTCGAAGCGTGTTGGGCTGTCCAGTGATGTTGCATTAGCTGCAGTTCTCATGAACCCAAGGAATCATCATATTTAACATTTGATTAATTTTAGTACCTAATTTTATTATCATTGGTTGATGAAAACATTATATTTTAGTCAATTACATTTTTTAAAAACATTTATCCCTTGTTTAATTGTGCTACACTGCTACTCCATTACAAATATGAACTAATATTATTTACTAGCTTACAGTATGCTAGAATTTAGTTACACATAAAGATGAAGAGTGTTGGATTTACTTCTCCCTGTGCTATAAATTGTGTAAATCCTTTACTCGTTCTTAATGTTACAGTTAACTTACATGTAAAACATCTTCACATGGCTATTAGTTTTGTTAAATAAATATTTTGGAAGTATTTGAAATAAACATTGTAGGAATTGTTAAATTCAGGTGACCAGTGTAACCTGAACACCTAAGCTAATGATAATGGGTTACAACACTAATAATGTAACAACACTAAACATTAAAAATATCAAACTGATGTCAAAGTTAACATTGTTAGTGTACACTGTATGCCTCTATAAATCTTAAGTAACATCAGCTCTATTTTACCTTGACTTTCTTTTCAGACTTGTCTGGGTGGTGATCAGTCAAATATCACTTCAGGTTTATTGTATTTTCTTGGTATTACTAATTTTTATGTCACATATTTTGTACTTATTTTTATTTTATGTGGTAGCACAGAGCGGGGGTGTGTTGTTGGTGATTTGTTTCATAAGAAAACTGATTCGTGGGCTATTTGGCTATTTTTATTTTGCCTTTTTATATTCATCACATAAAAAAAACTCCGTTCGGCACCTCGCCAATATTTTTCCAGGTGACAAAAAAAAATTATGAAAACATTAAGATAAAAGCAACACCTGTCCCATTCCATTTTGCTCATTGATACATGTGTGAATGTCATCTTTATATCAAATTTACATTAACCTGTCTCAGCGTAGCATTTCAAGCCAGCAGTTTCGCTGGAAGTTGAGGGCAATGCTCAATGGGACTTTGTTTTTATGCTGTCATGTCTTCAACCAGTCATTTGTTGGTGAAAAGTTTAATACATTTTATCACAGTTCTCATGTTCAGGTTGTTTTGGTTGTAAAAAATAGATCATGAATGAACAGTTTTTGTCATAGTTTGTTTATATTTTGTTAATTTGGTTCTCTTTATCTACTTTTAGGTTATTGGCCCTCTAGTCCTGCACTTTTATGTGTATTCCTGCCAAAAAACAACCACTTTGTTAGTTAATTGTTGGATTAGTTGTATCAGGTATGATGGTCAGGGGATCCAGGGTTGGGAATCGCTACTACAAGATTCAAGATTCAAGAGTTTTATTGTCATATGCACAGCAGAAACAGACAGTTACACTGTACAGTAGAGATGGATCAGCAGTTTTGAGGCCGATTCCGATCACCGATCACCTTTCAGCATGATCCGCCGATAGCCGATACCAATCGAGGGCGGGGTATATGCCACGGCAAGCTGCATGTAGTTATTAGCGCAAGCAAGTGATGAAACATGGTGGAAACTGACTTATTACCATTTTTAACGAGCTCATGTGAAACAGCATAATATTATTAACTAAATTATCAGTAAATAAACAAAGTAAATCAAACAAATATCCCCAATACTGCAATCATTACATTTAGACCCTTAATTTAAAACTAAAAAAGCAAATTAAATAAATGCAGTAAAAACTGCAGTCATTAAACGCAGACTCTGTTATTTTAAACTAAAAACTGAAATCATTAAATGTAAATCACGTGCTAGCTGCACGTGCTAGCTCTGCTGTTTACTGATACTCACTGTATTCAGCTGTGTGCAGTGTCGTATCAGATTAGTAGTGTTAAATGTCTTTGTCTTGGTTCCTCAACGAGACACGCTGATTTTACACATTTTAAAAACGTCCTGGATGAATCTGCGTCACATACGGTAAACGCTGCCAGACGGACGACATGCTTTCTATTAGCACATGGTTTCTTGCGAGGCCGCTGCTTTAGTCAGTCTGCCGAAAAAAAAAGTCTGAATTCCACCTAGTGGTTCAGATAGGAACTGCAGGGACCTGTCCGGAGGGCTCCATCTCCTGGATAAAACGGTAGCTGAAAATACAGAAATAAGGCTTATTTGTTTAACGCCATCGATTGTCTCTCGGGATCGGCTAATATTGGCGCATATTTTGATTAAAAAACGGCCGATACCGATACATAGCCGATCGATTCTTCCATCTCTACTGTACAATAAAATTCTAACTTTGCTGCTCCTCCATTTACCAGGAGATAAAGATAACAAAATGAAAAAAATATATACAAAATATACAAAGTATAATAAAGTATAATACAAATGGTGCTACAAGAAAAACACACCCTTAGGAAACATTTTTAAAAGTTATGTCCTAATGTGCACATGTCTATTTTTTAATCTAATATAATTTAATCATAATAACCTTAAAGAAAAGACTAGTGCTACTTGTATTTAGCTTGGCAAACAAAGATGCTTATACACAGATGTGTCAATCACAATGAGAGTGACAAAATCTCAATATTTGTGTCCATCTTAGCACATAATAAAGATGAGATGCTCCGTGTATGTGTGGGTGGAGCGTCTAGGCCTGAAAACTAATGAGAGAGAAAAAGATTTTCTCTGACAACAAGCAAATAAAACAGTAGACCTATCTGGGGTATAGAATGAAATGATGCTGAAGAAAACCTAAATTATGCAAGGCATAATCAACTGAAATGGAGAATAATGTGAGGCAAGAGAGTGAGGAGTAACTCTGGAATGGACATCATTCCCTTTCTCATACACAAATGAAAATCCATTTCTTTCAAGCAATTTGCTGCCAAATACTCCATTTGCATAGCACCACACATATAAATGACAGAGCCGAGTTCACCGCATTTAAGAGAAGCATTTTAAAAGCACAATGCTTTTCAGCAGCGCCTCAACCTGTGGGTAATTCAGCCTGAGCGGCGCTGCGTCAGGGGGGTCTCTCGAAAACCTGCAGAAACTGCATTTGACTGAGAATGGAGAAGCTCCAGGGGGTGTTGTGTATTATGGATGGAACTCTGTTTTGGCAGGCATGCAATGCAATGTCTTTATAATTAGAGTTACCTTCAAGACATATAAACAAGGCTATATGTACAGAGCGCTCAAATTATGCCATACAATTGCTGTTCTGAAAATGCTAAATCTCTTTCCATGTAACCCACTCTACCAAACACTACCTATGCATAATGACCACCTCCCTCCACGTTGCAAGGTGTTTTCTGCCTTTGTATCGCCAGCACCCGAGGCACTTTTGCTTCCTTAGCGACACCAGTGACAACCTGCCCCTTTCCCATCTCTTAGATTGTTATAATTAGCTCCCGCTCTCTCACACAAAGCTGTATACCCTTTCAATCGAACCCTCCATGTTGCTTTCTTGTTGCGTCAGTGCTGCCTCTTTGTTTTTAATGTATGCTTGTTTAGTTATTCATTTATACTGTATGGGACTCTCCTTTTCTCTGATCCCACTTCATAGAGAATATAAAGGATGTGTCCTGTTTGCTTCCAGAGTTCTGCTCTTTCTGTGGCACCGTTAGGTCTTGACCCCCCTCCAGGCTTCCTCTGTCAAACACTGAATTTTGTCCAGCCTTAGGCTAGGCTGTATGTAGTGCAGAGAGAGACCGTCCTCTCATAGCACCTTAAGCTTTCTTCTTCTTTCCTGTAGCAATTTAGCTTGTATTATAGGCCACAATACAATTCCATGACAGTCCAGATTCCAGCTGGTCAAAGTCGCTAAAAAGATAGATATAGGTATAAAAACAGACATTATAGTGGTGTTTATATTGGGATTTTTAAATTTTGCTTTTGTTTTATTGAAAACACTTCTACCAGTCAATCTATCTCCACTTTCTGAGTCCAACAGAAGAATACTGCACACTTTGAACTTGACTACATCTGTTTATATACTTGCATATATGATTGTTAAATTATTTAAATAAAGGTTTTGATCAATGTGAAATTTTCTTATCTTTTATATCTTTTATATAAGGTACAGACAGTGTTTATACATTTCTGTTTGTGGGTGCACTGTCCAGTGCTAGTTTCAAAAGCTAACCATGTCTTCTAGTCAGTTATTAGAGGTTGGCTGTCTATTAGAGACACAGAGGAGTGAGGTTGAGATTGGCTGTCTATTAGAGACACAGAGGAGTGAGGGTGAGATTGGCTGTCTGTTAGAGACACAGAGGAGTGAGGGTGAGTATGGCTGTGTATTAGAGACACAGAGGAGTGAGGGTGAGCATGGCTGTGTATTAGAGACACAGAGGAGTGAGGTTGAGCATGGCTGTCTATTAGAGACACAGAGGAGTGAGGGTGAGATTGGCTGTCTATTAGAGACACAGAGGAGTGAGGGTGAGTATGGCTGTGTATTAGAGACACGGAGGAGTGAGGGTGAGCATGGCTGTGTATTAGAGACACAGAGGAGTGAGGGTGAGCATGGCTGTGTATTCGAGACACAGAGGAGTGAGGGTGAGCATGGCTGTGTATTAGAGACACAGAGGAGTGAGGGTGAGATTGGCTGTCTGTTAGAGACACACAGGAGTGAGGGTGAGATTGGCTGTCTGTTAGAGACACACAGGAGTGAGGGTGAGATTGGCTGTCTATTAGAGACACAGAGGAGTGAGGGTGAGATTGGCTGTGTATTAGAGACACAGAGGAGTGAGGGTGAGCATGGCTGTGTATTAGAGACACAGAGGAGTGAGGGTGAGATTGGCTGTCTATTAGAGACACAGAGGAGTGAGGGTGAGATTGGCTGTCTATTAGAGACACAGAGGAGTGAGGGTGAGCATGGCTGTGTATTAGAGACACAGAGGAGTGAGGGTGAGCATGGCTGTGTATTAGAGACACAGAGGAGTGAGGGTGAGCATGGCTGTGTATTAGAGACACAGAGGAGTGAGGGTGAGATTGGCTGTCTATTAGAGACACAGAGGAGTGAGGGTGAGATTGGCTGTCTATTAGAGACACAGAGGAGTGAGGTTGAGATTGGCTGTCTATTAGAGACACAGAGGAGTGAGGGTGAGATTGGCTGTCTGTTAGAGACACAGAGGAGTGAGGGTGAGTATGGCTGTGTATTAGAGACACAGAGGAGTGAGGGTGAGCATGGCTGTGTATTAGAGACACAGAGGAGTGAGGTTGAGCATGGCTGTCTATTAGAGACACAGAGGAGTGAGGGTGAGATTGGCTGTCTATTAGAGACACAGAGGAGTGAGGGTGAGATTGGCTGTCTATTAGAGACACAGAGGAGTGAGGGTGAGTATGGCTGTGTATTAGAGACACGGAGGAGTGAGGGTGAGCATGGCTGTGTATTAGAGACACAGAGGAGTGAGGGTGAGCATGGCTGTGTATTCGAGACACAGAGGAGTGAGGGTGAGCATGGCTGTGTATTAGAGACACAGAGGAGTGAGGGTGAGATTGGCTGTCTGTTAGAGACACACAGGAGTGAGGGTGAGATTGGCTGTCTGTTAGAGACACACAGGAGTGAGGGTGAGATTGGCTGTCTATTAGAGACACAGAGGAGTGAGGGTGAGATTGGCTGTGTATTAGAGACACAGAGGAGTGAGGGTGAGCATGGCTGTGTATTAGAGACACAGAGGAGTGAGGGTGAGATTGGCTGTCTATTAGAGACACAGAGGAGTGAGGGTGAGATTGGCTGTCTATTAGAGACACAGAGGAGTGAGGGTGAGTATGGCTGTGTATTAGAGACACGGAGGAGTGAGGGTGAGCATGGCTGTGTATTAGAGACACAGAGGAGTGAGGGTGAGCATGGCTGTGTATTCGAGACACAGAGGAGTGAGGGTGAGCATGGCTGTGTATTAGAGACACAGAGGAGTGAGGGTGAGATTGGCTGTCTGTTAGAGACACACAGGAGTGAGGGTGAGATTGGCTGTCTATTAGAGACACAGAGGAGTGAGGGTGAGATTGGCTGTGTATTAGAGACACAGAGGAGTGAGGGTGAGCATGGCTGTGTATTAGAGACACAGAGGAGTGAGGGTGAGATTGGCTGTCTATTAGAGACACAGAGGAGTGAGGGTGAGATTGGCTGTCTATTAGAGACACAGAGGAGTGAGGGTGAGCATGGCTGTGTATTAGAGACACAGAGGAGTGAGGGTGAGCATGGCTGTGTATTAGAGACACAGAGGAGTGAGGGTGAGCATGGCTGTGTATTAGAGACACAGAGGAGTGAGGGTGAGATTGGCTGTCTATTAGAGACACAGAGGAGTGAGGGTGAGATTGGCTGTCTATTAGAGACACAGAGGAGTGAGGGTGAGATTGGCTGTCTATTAGAGACACAGAGGAGTGAGGGTGAGTATGGCTGTCTATTAGAGACACAGAGGAGTGAGGTTGAGATTGGCTGTCTATTAGAGACACAGAGGAGTGAGGGTGAGATTGGCTGTCTATTAGAGACACAGAGGAGTGAGGGTGAGCATGGCTGTGTATTAGAGACACAGAGGAGTGAGGGTGAGTATGGCTGTGTATTAGAGACACAGAGGAGTGAGGGTGAGATTGGCTGTGTATTAGAAACACAGAGGAGTGAGGTTGAGATTGGCTGTCTATTAGAGACACAGAGGAGTGAGGTTGAGATTGGCTGTCTATTAGAGACACAGAGGAGTGAGGGTGAGCATGGCTGTGTAATAGAGACACAGAGGAGTGAGGGTGAGCATGGCTGTGTATTAGAGACACAGAGGAGTGAGGGTGAGATTGGCTGTGTATTAGAAACACAGAGGAGTGAGGGTGAGATTGGCTGTCTATTAGAGACACAGAGGAGTGAGGTTGAGATTGGCTGTCTATTAGAGACACAGAGGAGTGAGGGTGAGCATGGCTGTGTAATAGAGACACAGAGGAGTGAGGGTGAGCATGGCTGTGTATTAGAGACACGGAGGAGTGAGGTTGAGATTGGCTGTCTATTAGAGACACGGAGGAGTGAGGGTGAGATTGGCTGTCTATTAGAGACACAGAGGAGTGAGGGTGAGATTGGCTGTATATTAGAGACACAGAGGAGTGAGGGTGAGCATGGCTGTGGATTAGACACATAGAGGAGTGAGGGTCAGTATGACTGCGGATTAGACACAGAGGAGTGAGGGTCAATATGGCTGTGTATTAGACACATAGAGTGAGGGTCAGTGTGACTGCGGATTAGACACATAAAGGAGTGAGGATCAATATGGCTGTGTATTAGACACATAGAAGAGTGAGGGTCTGTAAGGCAATGGATTAGACACATAGAGGAATAAGGGTTAGCATGGTTGCTGTGGATTAGACGCATAAAGGAGTGAGGGTCAGTATAACTGTGAATTAGACACATAGAAGAGTGAGGGATAGTATGCTGTGGATTAGACACAGAAGAGTGAGGGATAGTATGCTGTGGATTAGACACATAGAAGAGTGAGGGATAGTATGGCTGTGGACTACACACATAGAAGATTATGGAGTAGAGCTGCAAGTCGGTGACTTTCAGGCAAAGAGTTTAAGGAAAGAACGAGGAATGAAAAAAAAAACATGATCAGTGGTTTTCCCTGAAATAACATATGTGAAACATGTTATTTGGTCAAGCAGAGGTGCAATAGATAGACATACAACTTTTGCACTCTATTATTTCCTATGGAAGAAGAAAGATTGCATGAAAATCATACATCAGATCAAAAATTGCATATGTGCACATCATGCCTAATCAGACCATGAACTCCAGAGCTGAAACAGAGTGTTGATATCTCAAAAAACAGTGCAGTTATCAGTAAAAAATCCATCTAATAATAATAATAAGAAGAAGATAGATAGATAGATAGATAGATAGATAGATAGATAGATAGATAGATAGATAGATAGATTAGATAGATAGATAGATAGATAGATAGATAAATTAGATAACCATAGTGTTGCACAATCACTAATTACTATATAAGTGCCAAATATAGACCAAACGAATGTTGCACTAGTAATTGCAGGTGAACTGCTGCATTAGGGCAAAGCATATTTAATGTCCAAGTAAATTAGGTGTTTGGCTTGGCGGAGCTTTTGGCTCATTCTCAAACACATTTTCCAATTTCACAGCTATGTAAGTAACTGCAATATAAAATTAGACAGGAAATAATCTAAAACACTGTAACACGTTTGATCATTTCTCTAAGCTTCATCTGGTTTCTCTCTCAGCGAGCTAGCTGAGAATCTTGAAGAAGACTATTGACCTCTGAAGTCATTCTCAGAAATCGGGACTTCTGTTCATCTTGTAGACAAACGCCTTGGACACCAGTCTTGGAGCACTTATTTCCCCAGGAGCCTTCAGTGCAGCAAGCACAGCAACATCCCATCCTTTAAATCCGCAGGGGAACTGAGCCTTGCTGAATGCTGCCAGATTACCATGTAACGAGAAGTCATGGCAATCAAGTGGGTGGTGCAGGATCTGGGGTATTACCTGACATGTAGGCACTTCACCCTCATTACAGGTCACCAGATGGTTCCTCCAGGACTTCTCTTTCTAGTAGCGAAATCCCTGGAGATGTGAAATCATGTCTCCGCAGGACTGCTGGCTGATCTCCAGGTTGCTAAAGATGCACCATCTTCAGCTACTGTTTTGGACTTCTGAACCCCCACATGACCACCGGGTGGGATTTCTGAAGCAAACACAGCCAGTTGCCACTAAATAGAGACACCTGCTAGTGCTCACCTCCTCAACCCCATGGCTGCTAAAGTTGACACCATAGAAGCTGCTAGTAGACAGTAGTGCAAAGTAATAAGATGTTCTTGATTTGTATTGTGAGACGGTTTTTCTAAGCTTTAGAAGGACCTGAATTTCTTTTTCACCATCTAACTAGCACTAACTATCGGCCTGAGAACACTGCACGTGGGGTTGGCGTAAAGCCAGCATAATAGCCAGTGAACAGCAGTGAATTGCATGTCCAGTTGGAGGAGTCATGTTCAATCAGTAGCAGGTGATGGAAAGAAGACCAGTGGAGAGATGCCCGAGAGTAACAGTGAAGACCAAAGTGAGCCATCTGCTCTTTATGACATTGTGGTTTTGACATCTTAAGTCTGAACAAGCACAGTTAGACCCAAAACGCAATCCAATGGATAAATATGAATATGGATTAGACACATAGAGGTGTAAGGGTCAGGTGTGGCTGTGGATTAGACACATAGAGAAGTATATACAGGGGTCAGCCATTACATAATTGTAATGACTTTTGCCTCCATTATAGTCTATAAAAAACCAAAAGACACTTGAAGAAAACACAAGCTAAAGCATGGCTAAAGATATGATGCCATTCTGCACATTGAAGTCAGAAGAGTTCAAAAAGAACTGAAAGTATGAAAGTATGCTTGACTTAAGGTCACTTACCAAGTAAAAGAAAATATGTCTCACAGATGGCACTGAAACTGCTTGATGAGAAATGTTGTGTAAAACCAGAGGCTGAATTAAAGCTTGTGAGATACTTGCGATGCTTCTACCATCTATATGTGGTTAGGTCAGGCATTGAAACCATACATAGCCCTTTGATTCATAGTGCATTTCTTCCAAAGAGGTGTTAAACTAGGCAAACAGATGCTTGCAGACAGTGTTTATAATTGCGCTCAAGGGTGCGGTTACATCTTGGGGGCTTAGAGAGGACTCACAGATCTGCGATCACAACTGACAACAACAGTAACATTGTTAGGGCAGTAAAAAGTGCTTTGGGTACTTGCAGAACTTAGTATTTAGAATTTAGAACTATTCGCTACTTGTGTTTGCACACACAGGAATTTAACCTTCACATTTAACCCATCTGTGCAGTAAAACATCCACATACACACATTTGAGCACACTTGCCCGTAGCTGTGGGCAGCCCTGTCTACTGCGCCCAGAATAGTTGGAGGTTAGGTGGCACTACAGTCGAGTCCTGTCAGTTCAGGAGGTCGAGCCGGTGATCTTCCAATTGCAAGGTGGTTTCCCTTGACTTGAGCCCACTGCAAAAGCAATTAACTGGTAAGTTCTAAAAAAATCTGCATTTGTAATCATTTAATTATGCTATGATATACTGGTGTTGTACAGTAGCCTACACTGAGGGTTAGACGCAATCGTATTTGCAAGGGTGTATGTTATGTTGGCTGGCTACTGGAACGTTGACTCCCAACTTATTCTCCATAGTGGCACTGATGCTGACTTTAGAGACCGCAAAATGATTGGTTTAACAAATCTGCTTTTGGAAATGCTTTTTTCTTGTTTGCTATGGTGGGCTTCCAGACATAAATTGAGGTTGTATATATCTCTGTTGTCGTCTGTTAAAGGAATAGCTCTTTGTCCCCATTGACTGTCTCTCAAATCACATTCTCAAAAATGACATTCAATTTATTTTGGCATTATGTTGTTTTAGAAAAAAAAAATGCTTAAATCAAGTCCAGTCAGAGGTCATCGTCCAGCACTGCTCCACCAACAGTCCGCAACTCTGTCTTTGGTATTCTTAACAACTATAGATTCAACAGGATCATGACTGGGAGATTTCAGAGGCATCCCAGTCATGATCTGTTGGTGGAGCAGTGCTGGACTTGTACTTAAGCGTTTATTTTTATAAAACAACCTAATGCCAAAATAAATTGAATGTCATCGTTGAGAATGTGATTTTAGAGACAGTCAATAGGGACAAAGAGTTAATTATATTAAATTATACAATTTGAATGTGTCACGTTCCCTGTCGATGGCGCTAGGGGTGGAGGGAAGTAACGTGAAGTGTGATGGTGGATGGAAAGGAAAGCCAGGGAGATCAGTAGTTGTGTTTACAAACAATACTAGCTTCTTTTAATATTTCTCCAGAAAAACATACAGTTCACAAACAGGTAGATACTACAGAAAAAACAAACTAAACAATAGTGTGTAAAAATCAATCACATACCAGTAAACAGAAAACTAACTTTAAACACAGAATTACAAAAGACAAGCGAGGTTGACGATGGACAGTGCCAACAGAAAGAACAAAACAAAACAACTACCCTGCCTAACCAAAAAACTAACCAAATACAATGGGTGGCACCTGTCCCTTACCTGATGTATCTAACAAAGTGTTTGACTACGGGTGATGTATAGGCGCGCCCAACCTGACCTGTCCAGGTAGCTTAAAACCTAAAACAGAGCAACTTATCAGCCTCGTACAAAAATCACCAAACGCTCCCCCCACCACACACATCCTCTCAGGTAGGCCCCTTTTATCCGTCAAGGCCCGCCTCCAGCCGGACAGCAGTGATAATGATTGGTGCAACCAAGAAAGAAAAAAACAGAATACTATTTAAACAGGAGAGAAGTAATATAATAAATAGTTTTTGTTTATTAAATTTTTATTGTACATAATATATGAGATACTGGGGAGTTATTTTTTACCCTGGGCAAAAAATGTTGGGGGGGCATTGTTGTCTTTGCTCCTGGACATGATGTTGTTTTTAAGAGTTACATTCAAATGAATAACTAAATGAATACTTTCACAACTAATTACACGAGTATATTGTTTATTTGTCCTGTAGAGAGAGGGGGAGGGGACAGCAGAGTTCAAAGAGCCATAGGTTTGTGTAAGAAGGAGGTCAGTGTCTTTTCTTTCTCATGGAAAAAAAACCAAAAAAACAAAAACAACAACAACAACAACAAAAAAAATCTCAAATACAAACAGGTCAAAGAACTGCCCACCAGGTGGGGATCTCGTCAGAAAATTATAGGAAGAGATACGAAGAGTAGTCTGTTGCAAAATTTATCTTTGATAAAAAAAGAAGATGCAAGCACCCCAGTGTCGGTCCACAAGGCTCCGAACCCATGGTGAGCTTCTCATATGCACTCTCTGGAGAGAAGTTAGTGTTTCCTCTGTGAAGCCCGGCTTTCAGCTCTTTAGTTAGGGAATGCTGAAGCCAGAAGCTGAGGACAAGCATCATGACTATTACCATCAGTCATATATGAATAAAAAAATATGAAGCTGCCACTGCTGACCGTCTGGACTAGGCATCACTGCTTGATCTCAGGTGCAAGACCTGCTACATGAAAGATGTCAGTGTTGATGCCATAAAAGCAAAAGCCATAGCTGCAATTACATGAGAAGGACAGCGCAACCTAGAAGCTGATAGCAATTTGAAATCCACTCCAGGAGCTGATGGAGGAAATGCTACACCAGCTAAAAAGCAGAAGATGACACTCAAGAAACCGTATTCAGGCACAGCAGCTGGCCTCACAGAGCAGGAAATTGTCGAAGCTGAACTGAATAAGTACCTGTTAGCTCCTGATGCTGACAGTGAGACTCGTCCTTTGGCATGGAGGATGATTCACTCAACATTTCCAAAAGTGAGCCTCTTAGCTGAGCATTACCTCTGCACGCCTGCTACAAGTTCACCACGAGAACGTGTTTTTAGCACAGAAGGCAACGTTGCAAAAAAACCCACAGCGTCAGAGGCAGTGGACGGATTAGCCTTCCTGGCAAAAAACCTGCTGTGCTGTGTACAAGTTGTAGAGGGTGAATTGTTTTCTGAGGAAGCCAAGTTCAGAAGACTTCTGCTTGTAATTCTGCACATGCATAAACAGGTTTCTCGGTATTACTCTGAGAAAAAAAAAAGCTCAACTTTAGCAATATTTTTTAATAATAACAAGCTACTTTATCAACTGTGTTTATATGTGGGATAAAGACCTCGTTTACACCTGGTCCTATCATATGACAAAGGATTTCGATTTAGAGCTTCCTCACACTAGGCCCAGTTTGCTCAACACGATGGAGTTCAGGATTATTTAACATGAGCGTCGCATCACTGACGTCATGTTTGAGTTCCAGCAAAATGAACCAGTCACACGAGGCTCCAAGCAGGCCCGGGCATGGATAGCGCTCACACTAGAAGCGAACCGAGTCCAAGCGAATTGTGCCCTGGCCTACCTATTCAAGCGGGCCCAGGCATGGTTCAGAGTACACCCTTATTCTTGGTAAGATTTCAGCCACATACATTTACACTTGATAATCAAACGTGTCTGGTCTGTCCCACTGAAGCTCAATTGCTTTGTGGGATGGAATATGCAAATCCACTCCTTACCAGTTGTTTCTCCATTCAGACTCTAGATCACGGGTATTAAATTAGAGTTCAGTAAGGTCCAGTTAGAGGAGATTTCCTCAGGCCAAGGTATGGACCGTCATCATTTCTAACTTGTGTTATGATTCAGTGCCATATCCTGTATAATTAAGTTACCTAGTATCAGCATCTTATACCATCAGCTACTGAAACACCAACACATCACACATACCGTTCAGTATATTTCAGTATATTTACTGTTTAAATGCTGAACTGAATAATTTATTTATAAACCTCCAAATATTTTTTTTGTCCTCACTTCAAGTAAGAACAAGGGCTACATTTAAAAAAACAGAATGCTTTTGAAAAAATAGTGCATCTTAAAGTGTTTATTTATAGAGAAAGTAAATAAAACATGTCTTCTTGTTAATTCAGCTTCACAGATTAACATGTTGGTTGTACAGAGCGGTATTCTTCAAAACTAGACAAGCAGGTCCATTCCAGAACCGTTCCTGTTAAACGCTCAGTTTTCTCTGTTCACTTTTCTGTTTTTAGAGCTCCTTATTCTTTCTGGCTCGCTTTAGTCTCCGACTGCTGCTTCACGCCCCAATGTGCACAGATCTGATTGGCTGAGGAGCCTTTGGTGATCTTACAGCGCGGTAATCTTATTGGTCTCTGAGTTCACTGCGCCGTAAAGCCTGTATATTGTAAACACAAGAAAAGCTCCGCCTCTTAAAATTAACACAGTCAAAATTAAATCATTCTCAATAGTTTATCATTTTGGGTCCGCATTGGACAACGTCTGGATCTGGACCGCGGTCTGTCTATTAGTGACCCCTGCTCTAGATCATCTGCAGTAGGGTCTGTGCACATTACTATTAAGCATTGGTCCTCCACTATGTGTGTCATCCATGTCATCATCATCTTTACAGACATGGATCACATGCCAAGTGACATTGTGCATGGGGAGGAGTTTGAGTTTTACTGGGAGGGGCTTCAGTTGTGGAACGTGACAGATGAATGCGTTTTAATTGAATGGGAACATATTTCTCAGACCAACTCCCCTTATCTTTCTCATAAAATATGGGTAGACATGTTACCTTTAATAACTGTAGGCTCAATCCAATTATATGGCAAACCATTTAGAGGCTTCTGAGTTCAGAGTTTCTTTAGATGTTGGGAAATCAGACAACATCTGGTTAATAGATGCTGATATGTAGTTATTACTTCTATATTGCTGTTATGATACAAAGATCTTTTTCTCACATCTGAAGTGAGAAACAGCAAAATACTATGTACACTACACTATGAGCCAAACGCACTGGCACCTGTATCTACTGATATTAGCTGAAAAGCACAAAACATTTTGGCTTTAATTCAAAATAATTAACAAAAATCTAAATCTAAAATATTGGCATCCTAGAACCGGTACACAGCTACACTACCTTTGGCAAGGATAAATGCCTCTAACTTTCTTTTCTTTTTAAAATAGTGATATTCATTGAATCAGCTTCTTATACCATCAGCAACTGAAAGACAAACTTATTTATATTTTTATAAATTTATTATTTATTATTTATTATTTATATATTTCAGCAAATTTACTGTTTAAATACTGAACTGAATCAATTATTTATAAAGCTCCAAATATTTTTTTGTCTTCACTTCAAGTAAAAACAAGGGCTACATTTAAAAAAAACAAAATGCTTTTAAAAAAACAGGGTAGGGTCTGTGCAGTAGGGTCTGTGCACATCGCTATTAAGCATTGGTCCTCAACTATGTGTGTCCTCTATATTATCATCATCATCATCATCATTATCATCATCTTCACAGACATGGATCACATGCCAAGTGATATTGTGCATGAGGAGGAGTTTGGGTTATACTGGGAGGGGCTTCAGCAGTGGAACGTGACAGATGAATGCGTTTTCATTGAATGGGAACATATTTTTCAGACCAACTCCTGAAGTGGTTTGAGTGATTTGTATCACAAGCGTTTCATTTGTATGTGACTGGACCTTCTCCACATATAATCCAGACATCAGACAACCACTGGTTAATAGATGCTGATATGTAGTTATTACTTGCTGTTATGATACAAAGATCTTTTTCTCACATCTGAAGTGAGAAACAGCAAAATAAACATAACTGTACACTATAAGCCAAACACACTGGCACCTGTTTCTTCTGATATTAGCTGAAAAGCACAAAACATTTTGGCTTTAATTCAAAATAATTAACAAAAATCTAAATCTAAAATATTGGCATCCTAGAACTGGTACACAGCTACCCTACCTTTGGCAAGGATAAATGCCTCTAACTTTCTTTTCTTTTTAAAATAGTGATATTCATTAAACCAGGTTGGCAACTAACAACATAGCAGTACTTCCTTAAGAAACAAGAAATAAAAAAAATCATAGTATATTAAATATATCATATAAAGTATATCCTTTGTAGAGCCAGAAGGCTTGTGGTTTCATTCCAGTGTGCTCACCCAGATAAGTGACCTTGCAGCAGGGGGCCACAGTGTAACCATTGCCTTTGAGTGTTTATCACCAGGTTGCTCCAGGGGTGCCACCACATAGAATCCCTTCCTCCCCCTACTGGCCCTACTGCCCGTGCAAAATATTTCAATTTGTTGTCTAAATTATAAGACCACTGATAGCAAGATTGTATAACATCATGTGAGCATACTGCGAACAAGGTCAAAAAGTAGTTCAAAAAACAGAAAACCTATAAACAGAGATTTCCACCGGAGTGCTGGAGGGAAAACATAGCTGAGAATTACATGGCTGAAAACACATGCAATCAAAACCGCACAAAGGAATATGGGGACTATATGTACACGGAAACAAAACAAGACCCAGGTGACACTAATAACAGTGGGTGGAACTAGGCTATGGCTCATGCACGAAATGAGCTTGAGTGCATCATAAGCGTAGGCATTACTGCCTTTCTGTTTATTACTGTCACATTTCAACAGTTCAGTTATTTAAAGGACTTAGATTAGTTATGTAAGTGAAATGATTTGAAGGGGACCTGTTATGCGTTTACAACTGTTACCTTTCTTTTAGTGTGGTATGTAGCTTGTTATTTATGAACACAGTCTGCTAAGTTATGAGCCCAAAGTACATGAGTGAGAAACTCTTTTCTCAGCTTCCTGAAGAAAAGTTGGAATTCCAGCTTTGTTGCCTGTAAGATCATCTGAAGTTGACCAAGTTGGCATAATCTCATAACATGATCTTACTCGGCCACCTGTAGGGGTGGAAGAAGTAGCAGGACACTGCTTTGTGGGTTGACCAATCAGAAAACATTGGACCCATCAGGAGGCAGGGCTTAAAGACACAGGAGCTCTAACAGAGAATATCAGACACAGCGTGGTTAAAGATGTACAGTATGAGAAAATGATTGTGTTTGTGGAAATTTGAAGCATGTAAGTGTATTCTACCTCAAAAATAAAAAAGATAAGTGCTCCTAAACTGTCGAATCTCTAAACATTAATAGATATTAAGTGTTAGATAAAAAAACTTTGTGTTTCTACACAAAAGCAACTAAAATTGGAAACACATGTGTTAACGCCCACAATCTAAAACTAAAGATGCCGAATGGTTGATGCTATAGAACAGGGGTCACTAATAGGCGGACAGCAGTCCGAATCCAGACCGATAAACTGTTTAAAATGATTTAATTTAGACTGTGTTTATTTTAAGCGGCGGAGCTTTTCTTATCTTTACCGAATACGGGCTTAACGGCGCAGAGAACTCAGAGACCAACCGTGTGCGCTGTAAGATCACCGATCTGTGCAGATCCGTGCACATTGGGGAGTGCGGCGCGTAAACAGGTGAGGTACGAAGCGAGAAGCAGCAGCCGGAGACTAAAGCGAGTCAGAAAGAATAAGGAGCTCTAAAAACAGAAAAGTGAACAGAGAAAACTGAGTGTTTAACAGGAACGGTTCTGGAATGGACCTGCTCGTCTAGTTTTGGAGAATACCACTCTGTACAACCAACATGTCAATCTGTGAAGCTGAGTTAACAAGAAGATGCATGTTTTATTTACTTTCTCTATAAATAAACGCTTTAAGATGTACTTTTTTAAAAGCATTCTGTTTTTTTTAATTGCAGCTCTTGTTTTTAAAGAAAAAAACTATTTGGAGCTTTATAAATAATTCATTCAGTTCAATATTTAAACAGTAAATATACTGAAATATACTAAACGGTATGTGTGGTGTGTTGGTGTTTCAGTAGCTGATGGTATAAGATGCTGATACTAGACTACTTCAGTAGACAGGATATGAATTATAACACAAGTTAGAAAGTTTGACGGTCCAGACCTTGGCCTGAGGAAATCTCCTCTAACTGGACTGTACTGAATTCTAAATAAATACCCCTGCTATAGAAGAACAACGTTTGGTTCCATAAAGATCCTTTCAAATACTGCTTTTTTTGGAAATTAGATGTTTTATGATAAGGTACCTCCACATAATGTCACAGTCCTATACTAATCAAAAGTTCTTCACCCAGGCCAAGAGCCATTTAGTAGCTGTTATTTTTAAGAGCATGCTCAACTGCCATCACAGCTTCTTCAACACTTCAGCTATCGTTTCTTTTGTGTGGTGACATTTGTGTGTTGTAGCCATTAACTATAGTTCCTAAAAGTAATTTTTACAAGGTGGATAATAAAAGGTTAGAGGTTGGAGTTAATGTGCTTCTCTTTATTCTCAGTTCACTGCCTTTCTCAGTATCTCTTTCATTCGGCCCCTCTCTGTCTGCCTTTCTCCCTCCTCTGTCTTTCTGTCATATCTGAGCTGCTGACTTCAATGATGTTTGTGTCAACAAAGACCTACATTTGCATAAAACCTGGAAGTGGTGTTTTAGCATGATGCTGCAGCCTTTCAAGCACCTGTTTTACCAACGTAACAAACGGTTAAACAACATCTTGTGAAATTCATATCACATGGCTGATAAAGGTCAGACTGGAGCATGTTCAGTCACGCTTTAACAGTGGTCAGGAAGAAAATAATGGAGAAGAAGACAAAAAGAGAGAAAGAAAGAAGAAATGAAGAAAGGCTGGAAGAGAGTGGGAGAGCGGGAGAGGAGAGTATATTACCAATACAAGGTAGTGGGTGTGCAAGTCCTCCCTTTCTAATGCCGTGTTCATCACTATAATGATTGTATAATTGGGAGACTTTTGATGGAGGCTGTTAGGAGAGTCATGGTCTCAGGCAGTAATTACACTGAGCAGCCATGAAAGGTCATGTGAGACACAGGGAGAATATGACAGTAATGGAATTCTCCTACCATGGGCTTTATGTGTGGGTAATGTTGCTATCACATATTTTAAACAGCTTCACCAGACTGAATTCTAATAGGTGCCGTCGCCTTAGTGACACGCATCATTCTCTGCATTCTCTGAAAGGGGGATGCTCCTGCTTGTTTTATTTACGGGGCTCATATACTACATTTGTTCTAGCATTTTATTATTATTTACTATTCTTTACTACTCAGGATTTAACAGTCTGTGTTTTGATATATGTAGATGAGCTCTGTCTTGATTGTACAGCCCTGTATTGTGCTGAATGACCTTGACCGTGAATGGGTGAGGCTTAACTGCTCTAGGCTAAATAGGATATATGTAAACACACTGATTTTTTTATGATGTTCCCAAAATCCTAAATGGACCTATTGTCTTTGGCTTAATATATATATATATATATATATATATATATATATATATATATATATATATATATATATATATATATATATATATATATATATATATGAATGAGGAGATGGTAAACTGTGACTGTGTTTACATACCCCTTTCTTATTCATAATAATAAATAAAAAAAATATTGTTTTTAATGATAATGATATGAGTGCTTTAAAGCCCTGCATCCTTATGCGTTTGTTTATTTACTATAAACTGGCAGGTCTTTGCTATTGAGAGAATTTTTTTTTTTTTTTCAGATTTGTTTGGCACCGGCAATCACAATTAGCAATATGCAAACATCAGCTCCTCACATTCATCCCCCTTTCATAAAGTGACTGATCTCCTGCTGCTTCAAGTCCTAGCCAAACCTCTCAGCAAGTTGGTTATTAAAACCTTTTTTTTTTAATGTGATACTAGATGCTGCTTTCTACTTGTGTTAGCCACCTGTTACAGAATCTTACTGTTAATTTGATTTCCTTAGGAGTCATAGGATTCTTACAAATCAATCAAGTTACAAGAGCACAATACTCAGCTGTCTTATAAGTAGGAAATAAAAGATATTATGTTAGTTACTCGTCCAAGACCAAGGCTCTCACCGTTCCCCTCGATTATACTTTATAGGCATGGCACACAATGAGGCACGGGTCTGTGGGGTCTGTGCCCCCCGTGGGCGCTCCACCAAGTGGGGAGGGTTGGCCCACGTCGAGGTGAAGAAAAAAAAATTATGAATGTAATGTTGCTGCTAAATCAAATTTTTTAATTTCCGAAATTATGTCTGATATGAGTTTTCCAGTATTCCAGTATTATCTTTAAATTGTGAGCTCTAAAATGACCACCAGACAACGTGTTCTCTAGTTAGCACATTCAGAGATTGGTCAATTAGAGTGACATTGATTGGTCATGTCACTTGCCACTGCCACTGTGATGTTTTGTGACCTCACAAAGTTCAAAACTGCTTTAACCGTAACTTTAACAGATGTATTAACATGATAACCAGGAGTAAAAATTTGGTCTGACAAGTTGGGGGGGGGGGGTTTATGTTAATAACATAAACATAATATTTATGTTATTAAATATTGGGACATATCAAACTGTATATGTTAACATTAAAACACAAAAACATGTATTTTTGTTATAGGTCAGTTTTGTTGCAACAGCATGTTTTTTTCATTGTGTCACATTATTAGTCTGATCTGCAGATTACAATTATTTCAGAAAAAAATGACTGTTAATAACTGTTAATGACATAAGACAACAAACAATTATAGTACAATATAGAGGCAGCCTAGAGCTTTTTCCTTATTGTAATTAATGACTATAAATAAACAGAAAACAATCTATTTTAGCTTTTAATGTTTTCAACTTTAATTAATTGAAATATAATAATAATGTACTTATATACTCTACAATATCACTAACATATATAATAATCTACATAATCTGTGTACATTTTTTAGAAAAAAGATACAGCACTTTGGTGATACAAAAATATATTTTTTGAGATTGATCATACAATCTCTGATAGACCCTGAAAACATTTTGAAGGGAATTACAGTCGCACACAGACATGCAGGCATGTTCAGTATTAACTGATCTGATATGATAGGCTGTAATAAGAGAATGTAATAATCTGCGGAGCCTCATTAAAGCCTGAACAGTGTTGCTTCTGTTTTTGTCTGCCACTGCATTACCCCTTTCTGTCAGGTAGACAAAGTTGTCAGTCAAGTTGGCAAAGCTATTTTCTGTTGTCAATAGGACAGTGGGGGGAGAGTGCCGAGGGTCTCAATAGAGAAGGAGAGATTAAAGTGTGACTGAGCTGAGAGGAGCTCAATTCTACCACTGATGTATTGACAGCCAGATGAGCCTTGACCATATCTCTCTCTCTCTCTCTCTCTCTCTCTCTCTCTCTCTCTCTCTCTCTCTCTCTCGGTTTATAAAGCAGTCTAGGACTAAGAAGGAAATAATTCTGCTGCTAAAGGGACGGTGAGACTCTAAGAAAAAACAGAAAACAGTGTCAGTTCTGAGCCATGCATAATGCAGGGAGCTATGCTTATAAAATAAATATTTCCTCCCTCTGAACTCTAAATACACACGCAGCCCTTTAAGCACAAGCCTATCTGCGTAAGACAGCGTTCTCTGTGGTGATCTCACTGAGTAAGCAGGCTGTCATGAAAGGAGTGGTGTATTTAATAACACATGTGCTTCTGCTGTAGTTGTAAATGTTTGCTTTGGTAATGTTTATTTATATATATATATATATATATATATATATATATATATATATATATATATATATATATATATATACACACTGACATATTGGAATATGTTATTAAATATTGGGACTTAAAAGCAAAGCTCTGTTTGCTGTTGTACAATGTTCAGTGACCTTTTAGATATATTCACATTTTATATTCATATATTCATATTTTTTATAGACATACCAAATCTTTTTAACACTATTGGATATGTATATATTATAGTATATAATATATATATACTAATATAATATAATATATACTATGTGTATATAGATATGTATTCGTCTGTCTGTAATAGTAACAATGCTATTATTATTAGTAGTAGTAGTAATAGTAGTAGTAGTAGAACACAGTATAATATTACATGTCTTGGGTTTGTAAAATGATTTGAGGCTGCCTATTAAAACATACTTATTTAACACAAACAGCTGGTTTCTGCACTGCACAGTTTAGTTTAAATCTTCTCCTAACACGCATAGACTCAAAGTTTTGGCAAGTTTTCATACAGACGCAGTGTTGTTAGTCTTGAAGGTTCTCTGTTAGGGAACTTACGGGTGTAAATGGGGAATGTAGAGTACAGATTTGCCAGCAGAATCATCTTATTTGTTAAATTCTATTCCTGTTTGCAATGCCTTAGTTGTTTAGTGAGTGTTGATTGTTACACGGTGTCATACCAAAACCTGCTTATTTTAACCTTAATAGAATTTGTACCTGCTTGTACCTGTTTGTATCTGTGCCATCCTCGCTAGGAGTTCTACCAGATTCAGTGATATAGCTGGGTTTCACTAACCAGCCTATTAAGGCAGATGGTTCAGTTGCCTCTGTTTGAGAATGTCCCAAGGCTGATACAAGTAAGTGTTTCTAATGCTCAGCTAAACTAAATAAATACTAAACCAAGAAACTTTTCACAAGTAGTGTGTTATGGTACACACAGTTAAATTCTGTTAAGGTTGAAATAAGCAGGTTTTGGTCTTTCCTGTTTTGTTTATCTGTTTGTTTGTTTGTTTGTTTGTTTGTTTGTTTGTTTGTTTACTTCTTTGCACTCTAAATATTAGATTAGAAAAGATTAGATTAAATTACATTACATTACATTACATTACATTAGATTTAACTTTATTGTCATTGTGCAGAGTATGGATACAAAGCCAATGAAATGCAGTTAGCATCCAACCATAAGTGCAAAATACATTATTATTATTATTATTATTATTATTATTATTTACATAAAGTGCAAAACAGAAATGACTAACAATCTGAGATTATTGTACATGTGGTGGTATATAAATAAATATATAGAATGTAGGTGTACACAGAATGTGAGATAAGGGGGTGGTATATAAAATAGAATATAAATTACTATACATATACACAGTAAGGAGTAAAATGCTCATTTTACTCATTGCAAATTTTTGCATCTTTAAAACAAAATCTAAAAAAAAAATGCTTTTAAATAAATGCTGCGCTGGACGATGCTTCTTGGAAAGTCTGTCTGACTGAACTTCCTGCTACTGCTGCCCGCGATCAACCTGCTACATTCTCTTTATGTGATATTTTGGAAAAACTGCAGCAAGTATACCAAACAGTACGAGTCAACTAAGTGACTGCTTTGATTCGTGACTTCAGCCAGTCATAGACATGTGAAGAACTATAGATTAAGAGGAGGAGACATGGGTCTGCACTGTGTACAAATAAAATCAAACAGTGATAGTAAAATGGCAGTAAAGACCTGGAACACAGATGAAATAGTCCACAACTAAATCAAGGTCCCTATGTATCTTGGAAATCTTGTCAAGCCTAGAAAAGTATAAAGTTGTTAGGAGTCACAGAAAACATCTGGAAAAGAGTAAATAGGAGAACTTGAAAAAATGTGAAGCCAGGCTGTGAAGTTTGAGTGTACCTTCATTACTACCTTCATTATATAAATTTTTAATTCATCATTATTAAATCTTGCTGTCATCATAAAGACTTGTTAAACAGGACAGCGAAACAAAGAGATTTTTTACATACATACAGTAAGTCATAAGTGAGAGAGACGTGAGAGTCACTGTTAGATCAGTCTAACTAACTATATTTATGTTTCCCACTGGAAATCTCTTTAGCAAAGAAGGTCTGACCAACAGGACAGCACAGTGGTAATTTTGACCAGTTTCAGTTTTTTGGGGGGCTTAGTTATCAAATTGCTTCTCGTAACAAATCTGTCAGTGTAACAGTCACTACCAACCTTTGGGTTGTTACTCAAATATAATGCTTTACATATATATATCAAATACATCTCTTATTTTGTAATTGGATTTGCTCATTATTTTACATCTACACTGCTATTTTAACCCGTAATTAGTTTCTGTGCAAAGAGTTTGTGTACTGATTGCTTAAAAAGTTTTATTGCATTACTTAAAATGTTTTAGTACGTTCTACTATTTTGAAAGAATAACTGAGTACGCTAATATTTTTAAGTTTAACAAACTTAAAACATCAGGTTTTAGCTTGGACCACCCCCCTGTAGCACCTTGCCAGATTCTCATTGGTCAGTACAATCAAGACTAGTTTGAGTTGTTTAGTAGAGCTTGTAAAGGTTTTGAAGTCTTTTTCTTTTTTTTCACTGTGAGATTTGGTGTTTTCTGTGTTTAACTTCTTTTCCTCGGACAGAAACTCTGTAGTGCTGGGATTTCTCTACAGTGGACATTTTCTCCATTGTTTTCTTTTCTTGAAGAACTACAGAGGACTACAATTAACCAAGGCGCCATGTTCCCTCTCTTTTTCACATTCTGGAACTTGGTAAGCTGTTCTGCAGTTGATGCTGATCTAAAGTAAGAAATTGTAATTTACTGTGTTTTTATCATTTCAATGTTTAAACTGTATTTAAGAATTATTGTAAGCCAAACAGTATTCTAACTAGACCAGTTAAAACCAGTTATCGTCACTACTGAACCCTTTAAGGGTCAGGATCATCCTAGATGATCCCAGTGATGTAATTTTAAATAAAATCAAACTAAATTTAACTGCTGTCTGTGTTCTTTTGTAGTAGGAAAACATCAGCTTTTTATGGAGACTATTTTTACATTTTTCACAACTTAATTTTGATTACAGGAAACTCAATTTTGAGTTGAATTAAATGGTCAGTAGGGTTGATTTTACAAAATATTTTAAGTACAAACAATTTAGATTTCATTGTATTCAACTCAAATGATTACTTCCAGTCTATTTGACATTTAAGTTGATTTTACTCAAACCCTTTGATTTTCTCTAGTTTGCATTACTTAAATATTTTAAGGCAATTTGCCTCAAACTCTTTTAGTACAATCAACTTATCCGGGTTTACCGTGTATCATTTAGACAAACTAGAGAGTACAATAAAACACCCAACAGTCCCTGCTCTTCTTTATTTAGACAGAATTTCACCAGCATCATCATTTAAATATCAATATCAAAAATCAAGTTACAATCAGATATGCTGACTGAAATGATGAAATTGGCTGCTGCTGTCAAAAAATCTGAAACTAGTCAGTACAAACAAAGCCCTTAAAATAAAAAGATGAAGCCTGTGGAACTGTTTCTGAATGAAAACCAGGGTGGTTTATGTAGGAGATCTTTCCATCAGGTTCATACTGACAGGTTTAAATACTATCTAGATACAGATTTCTCACCAGCTTCATAGCACAACCTCTGCTCGTGCTTCACTGCACACGTTCACAGTCCAAGTCACACATACCTATAGAGCATACACATGTGAATTATGTACAAGAACAAGACTGGTGCAGTTTAATATTTGTAGAAGAAACATCATGTTCAAATGTGTTGCACGTAATTATCAATAACACAAGTAGTAAAATTCTTATTAGGTCAGTAACTGTCAGATTCAGATTTCAAGGATTTATACTGTAATGAATTACTACTCCATTATATAAAAAAGAAACCAATTAGGATAATGCATTACTTTGTACATTATCATCCACCAACGCTGTCTGTTGATGCTTAAAGTCCCTATTGTTTTTTTTATAGGATCATTAAATTAATTTAAGCTCTTGTTATAAATTAAAAAACAATGAGAAGATACACACATATATTCTAATAGATGAAATGGTCTCTAATAGATTTATTGGACTCTGACCTCCATACCTATATGTATTCATATGTAATATTTAATTAAAACGTGTGATGTAGTGATAATTGGTTGAGGAGGAATGATTTATATAAGGTGTGTGGGGGGTCGAGGTTCTATCAATCAGTAAAAAGGTGTTAGAGATTGGATTGTTCGCTTCAATGTTAAAGATGTCAGGAGAAGTGAGTTTGGTTTGCTGGTTTTAAGTGAATGTATTGTTCATTTTGTTAATCTCTTTTTTCTATACTGTTTTAATGAGTCGTGTGGTTTTTGTATGGTGGCCAAAAAACTCAATGTGCTGCAGATTCACAAATGCGCTGCAAACAGAAAACACGTTCATCAAATCGGCAACATGGGCACTATATTTCAGAAACGTGCTACAAAATATGAACGCCTTGCAAAACCGTCCACAACAAAACAGAAGTATTTCTGGAGGACACTTAAAGTACGCGGGACCACATACGGCGACACAATGTAAACAGAACCATGTGGAGCCGCGGTAGCGTCAAATAGTGATGAGCAAATGATACCGATGTTTCGGAGCTTGTGTGGAGAAATCCAGAAAGTCGTTTATGAAGCGTGTATGGATGCTTGCTTCGTTAAGGGCGAGTGATGTCACTGATGACGTCTGAAGCCTCGCTGGTTCAGGACGTGGTTCGAGTATTGACGTGATTTATTGTTTCTTAATAAAATTCATCATCAAACCACAATCACTGTCCCATCTCTTAAAACCACTGCACCAGTTTTAACATCAATATCTCATGTACTACTAGATTTATGTACTGACTGAAATCATACTGGCAGTTTTTTTAATTAACAGACCCACACAATCAAACACAGATCAGATGAATAAATGAATGAACCACAGAAAATGAAATTAAGGTGTTTTATGTATATACTTGTTTACATGCTGACAACAATGCAAAAGGCCATCGCAAATAGTTGAAATGACAATAAAAGTTTTGGCCAGCAGGGGGGTTCGTGTGCACATGAAGCTTCAAGTAATGAACCAGCTGGAGGGAAAGCTTCAACGCTTCAAGAGGCTTGATCTGGTCGTCACTAGCGTCTAATGAGTCTGGATAGTTATTAAATATAGCTAAACTTACTTCTCATTAGACGCTACCACGACTCTGCATAGTTCTGTTTACATTGCGTTGCCGTATGTGGTCCCACCTCCTTTAAGTGTCCTCCGGAAACACTTCCGTTGTGTTGTGGACTTTTTTGCAGCACGTTTGTTAAATGTAGTGCTCGTGTTGCCGTTTTGATGAAAGTGTTTTCTGTTTGCAGCTCGTTGGGTCTTCTCGGCCACCGTATTTTTGAACCACAAAACTATACAGAATAGTAGAACCGATAGAGGAACAGTAGACTGTTTTGGGACCAGGAAGGTCCCAACCACCTGGGATATGATAGCAGTGCCCTAGGAACACCTTAGCAACCACCTGTCATAGCATAGCAACAGATTAGTAAAGCTTCTTCATGAACTTTCCCCTGTAGTTCCAAGCTAAGAAGGCATTCTGTGAGCGGCTGTATGGAAAAAGTCCAGAAGTTTATTTATCTGTTTGCAAACTCTGGATAGCCAGTCGGTGGTAGACTAGCTGAATGTGGTTCATTGATCTGAGAGAGAATCACCTACAGTGCAGTACAACAGTGGACAGAGTAAAGGTTCATGGAGAGCCCAGCGTGAGGGAGATCCCACCTACATACCTTTATCAGAGAAAACATCCTCTAGTCATCCCCAACTTTTCTCTAGTTACAGTAGCATAGTTACAGTTATAAAATCTATAAAACAAAAGAGTCTAGTAGGAGATTCATTCAGAGGTAATCTCTACGGAGCAGAAATAAAGAAATAAATAAGCCCCAGCTCTAGTACATTGAATTTTTTATTACACTGTCCATTTGCTCAAATCCCAAAAGTAATTTTCGAAACATGAACTGAAACAATTCTGCTGAATGTCCACATAATAATCCAACATCAGCAAATATACTTACTTCTGCAGTCTATAAGTCACACATAACAGTTCTGATAAAGTGTGTGTGTGTGTGGGGGGGGTATTTATTTATTTATTTATTGTATTTATTGTATTTATTTATTTATTTTTTATGAAGGCTTCATTGAAAGAGAACTAATAGAAACCTCAGTTCCGACATTTGTTTCAGAGGCTGCGAATGTAAATCCCACAGTTAAAACAGATCAATAAACTTCTTCTTACGGGGCAACTAATTACTGCTGGTTAATTACATGGATTAATTTTTTGCATCGCTTTAAAGCACATACACACATATTTCTCATTTTAATCGCCCCACCATGGTCTTTATTATGATTCATTCGCCCCCACCGCTCACTCTCCCGCTCTTTACCTCGCTGCTATCCTGTTAAGCTGTGCCGGTGACCTTGAAAATCAGTAGCTCCTCTGCCACAAGGGCATGGGCACTGCAAGCAGCCTTGAGGGGCTGAAGCTCAATGATAATGAATCAATCAGGCACCCAAAGCCACAATTTAAAGGGAGGGGAGTTGTGAGAAAAGCAATGGCATACACACATACACGCATACACAGCCACACACACAACAGAAGAAAGATCTGGGTGTAAGGTCAGTGTGGTCCTGAAACGTAAAGGCGGTCATCCTCTCGGGAAAGCTGGCATTAAAGGCCTCCTAATGCTGTATTAATGAGACTAGCTGAAATGGATTTTAAAAAAAAGAAGCATGCATTGCAATGCCCTATTAATTTAAAGTTCTGTTCGCAGTGGAACAACACGTTCACATACTTTCATGTACCATTTGAAACAAGTGCCACAGTTACTCTTTTTTTTAGCAGTTAATAGGATTACCTGCCTGTGTTTCTGACTATAAATTAAATGATTATGAATTATGATTACTGTATTACACAGATTAAACCTAAAGGAGCAATATCTCAAGGCCGTTACACACAGTATACGATTTATTTGTGCGATATTATTCGGATGACTGTAATATCACTCTAGCATTCGTGTGACTGAGGGTAAAGAGTCGGATCTTGTTTGCACCTGAAGTCATTCTCCCCGCTTGTTTTGTGCATCGTTAAGTGAGGAGCTGCATCTCCCAAACCAAAAAAAAAAAAAAGATGCCAGCTGGGAGTGAAATCACTCCTGAATTCAAACAAGCTCCTGAAATGAGGTGGAGAAGCTTCACGTTCTCTTTCTGGTTTTCCACAGTGGAGACCCTGCACAGTGCACAGTTTGCCCATTCAGTGAGAAACAAATGAGATCTTATTTTGACCTGAAGTCGGAGTTACAGACAAGCGAGCTGCGTGTGTAAGAGTTCATGAAGTTTCAGCTCCTTTCGCTTCTCTAAAGTGGAAACCATCCTCATCCGCATTTTTACATCTTAATAGTTGCTTTAAGATGATTTAAGATGATGCCATCAATGTGTATTATGTGTATGATTTTTAGTTTAAAACTTTCCAAATTGAATACAGTTGTTATCTTTATCCACTGTAGCTAGGCCTGGCCATTCCTGTCTCTTAATACCACATTGTACCTGAAGGGGGCGATAGTGAGTCCATCCATCCATTATCTGCCGCTTAATCCTGCTAGTCGGGGTCACGGAGGGGCTGGAGCCAATCCCAGCGTCATCGGGCGAAGGCGGGCTACATCATGGACAGTTCACCAGTCCATCGCATGGCCAACAATCACTCACACACTCACTCACACCTACAGAAAATTTAGAGTGACCAATCAACCTAACATACATGTGTTTGGACTGTAGGAGGAAACCCACTCAAGCACGTAGAGAACATACACACTCCACACAGAACCACCCGGATCAGGAATCCAACCCAGATCATCTTACTGTGAGGAGACTGTGAGTGCTGACCACTACACCACCGCACTAACCACTACACCACCGTACTAACCACTACACCACCGTACTAACCACTACACCACCATACTAACCACTACACCACCGTACTAACCACTACACCACCGTACTAACCACTACACCACCGTACTAACCACTACACCACCATACTAACCACTACACCACGTACTAACCACTACACCACCGTACTAACCACTACACCACCATACTAACCACTACACCACCGTACTAACCACTACAGCACCGTACTAACCACTACAGCACCGTACTAACCACTACAGCACCGTACTAACCACTACACCACGTACTAACCACTACACCACCGTACTAACCACTACACCACCATACTAACCACTACACCACGTACTAACCACTACACCACCGTACTAACCACTACACCACCGTACTAACCACTACACCACCATACTAACCACTACACCACGTACTAACCACTACACCACCGTACTAACCATTACACCACCATACTAACCACTACACCACGTACTAACCACTACACCACCGTACTAACCACTACAGCACCGTACTAACCACTACACCACCGTACTAACCACTACACCACCGTACTAACCACTACACCACGTACTTACCACTACACCACCGTACTAACCACTACACCACCATACTAACCACTACACCACGTACTAACCACTACACCACCGTACTAACCACTACACCACCGTACTAACCACTACACCACCGTACTAACCACTACACCACCGTACTAACAACTACACCACCGTACTAACCACTACAGCACCATACTAACCACTACACCACCATACTAACCACTACACCACCGTACTAACCACTACACCACCGTACTAACCACTACACCACCATACTAACCACTACACCACCGTACCGCTTGCGATAGTGAGTCACTGTAGCGTATTCACTGAAACATATCTGAAAGCAAAAACAAGACAAATAGCAGCAAAAAAAACCAACATTGTCATAGTTTTCCACTGCTGGATTAAATGGGGGGGCGGAGGAGGGACTGTGTGGAATATGAAGTAGACAGATCTTACATACTGCTCCTTTAAAAATTACTCAACCATTGCTTTCCATGTAATTACTGAATAATGAGCTTCAGGTTGTATTAAGTCTGAAACATTTCATTATGCAGGCTTGCCAACTCGCACTCTTAATTTGAGCTGCTGATTAAGATAAACACACATTTCTAACTAATTCTCTAATAAGTCAATGAATACAGACTCATTCCAACTACCTGTTATTGTCTCACTTCAGGCAACAAGTTGGTTACCCTATTGAACTGTCATCATTTGCCTAAGGTTCGCCTCTCTAAGATATCTCACTTATTTACTTAGAACTGATGTTTATTTTCATTTATTCATTTGGTCTGCCAGTTTTTTGACACTGACTGACCCTGAATTCAAGAAGTAGAAGGTGTGTGCAGCAAATAACACCACTGCTCTGATTTGGTCGCAGGTATGAGCTGAAGGTAAGTTCTCTAGATTATTCATGGCTGTGATGTTATTGACGATAACACACAACCTTGAGTGTTCTATAGCTCATATAGGACAACAGTAAAGCAAGGAAGCTCTTTGGCATTGCAGGAAGAATTTGTTGCAATATGAGGTGCAAGGTTTTCAATATTGTGCATTAACTTGATCACTGTATCTTTTTTTTGTTGTCTTATGTCATTATTTGTTTTGTCACAGACACAGCTACAGATTTTGATGTAGGCCTGTGGGATCATCTCATACAGAATCTAGCAGAAAAGCTGCAGGTCAAATATTATCTTGTGCAGCTTATCTATTGTGTCCATTTCTAAGGGCTAAAAGAGAAAACAGAGTAATGGTTAGCTGCAGTGTATCGTTCATGCCTGCCAATATTAGGCTGTGAAAAACATCTGCCCTCAAAGCCCCTTCCCCATATAACCTCACACCACAGATTAATAAAATAAATACAGCATGGAGGATGTTAAGTGTTTCTAATGAATTAAATATTTAAAAATACAAGTGTGTGGCGGCAAGGGTGTGCTTATATGTGTGTGCAGATGTCTTCTAGCTCTAATGAAGATCAGCAGGAGGTCAATGGAATGCAACTTGAGTGAATATACACACATATACATACACACACACACATATACATATATATACATACATATATATATATATATATTTATATATATATATATATATATATATATATATATATATATATATATATATATATATATATATATACACACACACTACTGCTCAAAAGTTTGGGATCACAGTGAAATGTTCTTGTTTTCAATGGAGTATCTTCTTACTTAACACAACAATAGACTGACGGGTCTCTAAAGAAAGTTGTTTCTTTCTGGTCATTGTGAGCCGGTCAGCAAGCCATCAACTGCTTATGCTTCAGATACTAAACTAACCTAGAATGTTGTTCTCCCTTGTATGCTCACTTATTAGTAGAATGTTTTTCAGCTGTGCATCACAATTGAGCAAGAGTGTCCTAACAACCAATTAGTCCAATAACATCCTTAACTTGGATTGGCGGCCGTACCAGGAGATTTAGACAGAGGACTGAGAATTGCTGAAAATAGGACTATATGTAAAATAAGCCTCTATATATTCAGTTGCATGCATAGACAGTGCTACGCCTGAGCTCCAAGGCTATTTGGGCTGGTGGTCTAAATGCTACACTTAACTAGTCTGTTTGGTTCTTACTGCTACATTGCGACTGAGTAGCTGCATGGGTCGGACGCTTGGGTGATACTGCAGTGCAGCTATGAAGCTGCCTGGGCTGCTGGTGTTCAGCTGCAGTTAGGACCAAACAGACTAGTTAAGTGACCGCATAGTGTGGTCTTTGAAGTTTTCACCACTAACTGTTAGGGGTGGGCGATATGGCCCTACAATAATATCACGATATTTCATGGTACTTTTGCGATAACGATACTCTTGCTGATATGACAAAACACTGAATTCAAAAAAATAATTCAAGAATACACTACTGCAACAAAATGAAAATTAATTTTTTTTATTGCATACAATATGATATGGCACACGCCTAACTGAGATATTAAAAAATACAAGAATTTTCATCAGATTGTAACAGAAGTCAATGATCCAGAATGTCATGATACTAAGTAATGCACTCCAAATATCTCCATATATTCAGGACTGAAGTAAAGTGAATGATACTGGACAGATAAAATCTGTCTCTAGTAGATATATAATGGGAAATGAGAAAAGTGTGAATGTTTTGTTTTTTTTTCTAAAAACAGTTGAATTAGCACCCTAATGTGACAATTAGGGATGGGTGATATGGCACAATATTTTAGGGTATAATATCGTTCACCATATTCAAAAATGTTGGCGATATTATTGTGTACGATACGATATGGCACACCTCTACTTACTATGTGAACTGTGGACTGGGTGTGAGAATTATGCATTATGTATTTTATGCATTTGATGATTATGCTACATTTTGTTGCTTTGGTATTTGATTATAAAGTGTCTTTGAGCACGGCAAAGGCATTACATAGAGGTGATGATGAAGACGATGATGATTGTGATGACTGATAAATATAACTTGAATGTAAAAAATTCAATATCAATAGAAACTCCCCCATTATGGTCCACCTCTAATTTGACCTATACAACCATAAGGCATGTGACATACAGTGCTCTTATATGTTAACATTAAAATAGTGTTAAATCATTTTAAATCCAGAAGATTTATATAGTGCAGCAATGGAATAAGACTAGATCAACAGTGTGCAAAAATGAAAGGGAGCATTTCAAAGCATCTGTGCTTGGATGAGATGTTACAACAATTAATAAAAGCGTGACATTTCCCAGCACCAACAATTAATAAAAGCCAAAGATTAGAGGCTTAATTTCCTTTGGTTCCCTCGATGCTGTGCCATAGGTTTGGCATTTGGTGAACCAGAATTTTCCAAAAAGCAAGCAGGGGAGGAGTAACTGTGATATTTTATCCAGAGATTTCAGTTCTACTTCATATTACTACTACTGCATGATTATTTTGTGAATATTGCTTTAACCACATGACTGGACAAATGTAGAACTCCTTTAGTGGGGGTATTACTGTAAGTGAATAACTATACATGGCAAAAGCATGCACATGTGTGCTTCCATTTTATAAAAGCCTACTTTTGCCGACCTGTTCTACATTAAATGTTTTTAACAATACGTCTCAGTCAGCAATGGTATAAATGTATAATAACATGGTGACCCATGACATTGGGACATATGACAGTGCTTTTTTTACAGTGCTCCATGAAAACATTGTGAATTTATTGCTGTGCAGCTGCCCCTACCTTGTGCAACTGAAGTGCTGGTGTGATACTCGCTTGAACAGTAGATGAACTGTCACCTTGCCTACTGGGGTCACGTTGGGATTGTCATTTAAGATACATCATCAAAAAAATTAACAGCTCAGCCTTTTATAGACAGTGCTTGGAGGTAGGGCATATCCTATGGTGTTGGGTTGGATTCTGTCACAGTAGCTGATAGTAGGGTAGCAGAGGTATGGTCTATCATTACTTTCATGTCAGTCTGTCTATGTCTAATATTGGCTTTGGTGTGGAGAGTAATTGAGACTGTTTAATCTTTTTGGTTGGTCAAGAAGCCACTGTGTATTTTAAAATGTTAAGCAGTGTCCTGGTATAGTTCACACGTACATGAACAGTCAATGAACTGCCATTGTATTGTTTGAGTTCATGCTCAGATTGACATAAATAGCTGCTCAGCCTTTAACGGATGCAGTGAGGAAGGACGAAGCCTGTTTTGCTGGCCTGTTTCCATGAACAGCTGTAATTGCACCAAGTATGGTGCTCATGGTTACTCCCGTACTGTATGCTTTTTAGCCAGGCCTGATCTCATTCCACCCTCATTCTGTCTTGGTAGTTAGCTAATAGTAAGCGAAGAGCTGTGTTGCCTGACAGGACTCTGCCTTTGGGTTACAACCTCATCTTTGGCTTTGTCAGCTGTTATGGCTGTTTTTTCCCTACATGTACCCAAACCTCAAAAAACAAAACCAAACAAAATGGAACAGAGTTAAGATGCATAGTTGTAGCTAAACATGAGCAGAAATATATCACCCAAAAAAATAAATAACACTGGCTACATTTACATGCAAGTCAATAATCTGTTAATAATCCGACTAATAGCTCATTCGGGATAGAATACGTCCATGTATACACCTCAATCCGAATAGACGAGTCCGATTGAGGTCATTCTGATTACAATTTCTATCTGATTGAGGGAGGTGGGTAATCCCGTAAATAATCTGTTTAATAGAAGAATAATAGTCGTGTAAACGCCTGTATCCGATTACATTCCCAATCGGAAGTTTTAAGTACACTCTGCACATGTTTCAACATGGCGGGAGGTAGAGACTGGTCTTTAGAAGAGACAAAGTTCCTGATTCAAACCTTAAAAGATTTAAAAACAGTTTGCAGGATGGATGGCCGTAAAGCTCGCAATAACAAGCTGTTCAGACGAGTATATGAGTAAATGAATGAGGGTGGGTTTACACAAACTAAAAATTAAAAACAGTAAGTTTCTCAGATTGGCGTATTACAAAGCTAAAAAGCAGAACGGTGAGAACGGCTCTGATCCACTGTCCCAGTATTTATTTATATAAATTATGGATGAAGTCACGGGAGATCGACTCCTTGCACACATGGATGAAAACAGTGTTGCAGGACTTGACGTCTTCCTCTCGGCCCTTCTTTAATAAGTACGTTTTTTTAAGTACTTTATTAAGTACGTGTTTTTCTGAGTCTGCCATCAATTTAAAGCAGTTAAAAACACGATCGCACTAACTGAAAACTCAGGTAACCATACCTCCACTGGTCTCACTCTGACTGAACTTGCTAGACACTCCTTGTCATGGTGACGTTTACACCAAGTTGTACTCTACGCATGCGCGTGATGTTGGCTCCGATTACTTGTATTGTGCACGTAAACGGAGATTTTCATCAAATTGTCGAGTAGAGTGAGCATATAAACACCTCCGTCTTAATCTAGAATCAGAATTAATTCAATCATATTGGAGAAAATCTCTGCAAGTAAACGTAGTTACTGTCTACATTTAGAATTTAATGCATGTCATTTATTGCTACTTCATTAGGCTGTATGAGAAACTGTGAGGATACTTCAGAAGTATGCATCAGTGGGTTCAACAGAATCAGTGGATACTGTGGACTCTGCTTGAGTTAAAAAATGAACAAAAAGAATGTTTTATATAACACCTTATGTATATGAATGGGTTCCTGTATATAAATGGGTAAACCAGTAGTTTGTTACAAATTCAAAACAGAGTAGATGATTGCAGATTGAGATTTAAACTCAATTGGTCTTTACTTGAGAATATGTTTTCACTTACGTCATTCGGACAACGTTTGAAATCCGGTACGTGAATCCAGACGAGATGGAGACGAGGAGCCTGTACTGCTTTAGTTCAGACAATATTACGTATGAACTGTAAGATTAGCTGCTACTAAGACAGCAGATGTAAGAACTACCTTCTCCTCCATGCATCCTTCGGCTCAGGAAAATAAACGAAAACATACAAAAAGTATTAAAAAAAAAAGTGCAGCTGTTTTTTAGCAGTTGAATCAAACTTTGCACCAAGTCAGTGTTTGGTTTCTTTTACTGTCCTGTGGAATAATCAACAACAATTATTCAACTCCATGACGCATCTTGACAGTAAAGTTACAGCTATTTACTGAACATTAGGTTTCAAATCTATCAGCAGTGCACACTCACAGATTATTCTATTCCTAGTCTACTGCAGCAGGATTTAAGGTGGAACAGGAAAACTGGCCAATAACCTGACTTCACCCTTGTGCGGCCATGTACTGTGAATAGTTCGTCTGCGGGTGATGTGACTGTGCACTGGTGACAGCTACAAGGAATTCTAACAGAATGCTCCTTCAGTCTCAGTCTGACTGCAGATGAAGAGTCACAAGCCATTTTTGCTGCAGTTTTTCAGGCAATTGCTTGCATTTTTTCCCCCTCGTGAGCAACAACTTTTGGTTCCCATAAAACTCCTTATGGTTTCTGGGTTAAACTGATTTTGAGAACAAAGTAAACCATAGACATTTTGTGAGACAAAAAATCCTTACACCGAAAATTACTTTCTTCTCACCATCTGCAGTTCACAACATGACAATGCAGTGAAGTGACATCATTTGCAAACAACCTATTCAGGGAACATATAATAGATGTAGTCAAAACCAGTGATCATGGCAACCAAAACAATAAGAAAGTCTGAAAAAAAACAAAACGGTCCAGGGTCAACAACAGAAAAGAATGAAATCACAGCTGTCAGATAGAATAGGGTGAAATGAAAAGAGTGGTCAAGGTGATATGAAAAACAGGTCAAACACAGAAAAGCTGATTGAATACATGCTTGATATGCAACAGTATATTTCAAAGATCTGAAATATTAAATATATGGCAGGTGTGTGAGCTCAAAACTCCGGAAGCATAGAACACTGGAGTGGGTTTCTATTGGACAAGCTGTTGTTAGGTGGTTCCCCACTATTTCAGTAAATCAGTAAATCTCTGTGAGCCCAGCGGAGAGAGAGAACAAGCAGGTGAGACATCCATGGTAGGGAGGTGTGACCCAAGCTTAGCAGACCAGCACTGTGATGTGAAAGTTTAGGTTCTGAAAGAAGCACACAGGGCGGGCTTTAGATACAACACTGCCAAAGCCAACTAGCACTCAAGGTAAAGCAGGCATCTACTGTAAAGTAACAAATTCCTCTGTAGAGTATCCTTGAGAAGGTACTATGGCAAATGGCATAGAGCCACATCTCTGAGCCTCACTGGAAATGGAACAGTCAGAGGCATCATGTTAGCAGGTAATGGTGTTGTTAATGGAAAAAAATGAATTTCATAAACTAGGTTGTACATAAACAAAAATATCTTAAAAAGGCATCTTCTGAAGGTCATCTGTCAGACTTCACACTAATACTATGACATAATGAAACCAGTACACCTCCATCTCTCTGGGGCCTGAGTGTCTGTGTGTGTGTGTGTGTGTGTGTGTGTGTGTGTGTGTGTGTGTGTGTTAAGGTGAAAGGCTCCTAGTCTCACTGAGGCAAGTGTCACTAACAGCTTCACATTCTCAGACGTTAGCAATTTATTCTTTCTTCCCGCAGGACCTGTAAAGACACAGAGATCTATCCTACTCACAGATGTAGAAGCACAGTGGCATCTTCTTTTTTTGGAACAATTTTTTTATTAATGGCATTTTCTGTTTGACTTCTGAATAGTAGCCCAAGAATATATAGAACGTTGAGATCATCACTACACTGATTCTTGATTGTCATCATTGTCGTAACAGCAATATGTCGGAGAGGATACATTTATAAGAACAAGGGAAAATGTTCTTCTAGTTGTACCCCATTAAAACACAAAGACGGTCCATGTTTCCATTCTTTATGGCATTCGTAAAGTGGGATTCTGGTCTCAAGCGATTTTGTTATTTGTTGTGCAGCACAGCATTCAATTTCTTCATTAGTTTAATAGTATTTGCAGTTTTGTGACATTTATGTTTAATATGTATCAGCTGTCCCTCAACACAACATCATACAACTACTGGGAATCCTTGTGGTGTTAAACCAATCCAACTGAGCTATAGACTAATAAATACAACCAAGCTAACATCAATGACTCTTGCCTCATTCACTAAACAAAATAATAAAGACCAAGATACAGTGGAATGCAAAAGTTTGGGCATGAATTTGGCTTTGCACAAACAGTTTTCATTAGAAAACCTTTCCCTTTGTGTAAATTTAGTATAGAACTAATGTTATACAAGGGGGTGGATTGATCATGCTTTGTGCTTGTGTTTCAGCCAGTGACATGGGAAGCATTTCACTGGTAGAACAAAAAATGCATTTAATTAAATACCAGCTTACCCTCATATCATCTCTAAAAAATCTCAAGGTGAAAAAAGGATGCCTTGTACAACAGGATAATGATCCTAAACACACTTTAAAATCCATAATAGACGACCCCAATAGATGCAAGCTGAACATTTTGCCATTGCTCTCACCGTCCACTGACATTATCAAATATCTGTTCATAGGCCTTAATAGGGAAGTAAATGCAAGACAGCCGAAGGGGGTGTAACTAAGTATTGACACCGCCGGGTACCAAAACTTTTGCAACAACCTTTTTCCTTATTCCTCTTTTGAGACAGTAAAAGATGGAAATAAAAAAGTATTCTTACTTAAAATATTAAAGAAATGCATTGCCTTTTTACTTCATACCCTCAGGTGATTTTTCACCTGCTTAGTTATTCACAGTAATAGAAATATTGACTGGGGTGTCCGAACTGTTGCATCAGGGTGGCCAGATCTGGCCGGTCGTCCCTGTCTAACAAATCATTTTTGTCAATTGACTACTCTATTCTCTCCATTGTAGTGGTGATTTGAGGCTATATGGGATACATTTATTTGGAATACATTTACAATTTTACAGCTTTTTTTTTGACTTTCTAGCAATAATATAAGCTGTCTGCTTTTCTTAATTTCAAACAGCCCACCCCAAAAAATCCACCCAAGGCAGTTATAGTTTTTCAAAAGGTTTTTCCCACCATCAAGATGCATCATTAAAAGGGGGTTTTTCTAGTCTTTTAAACCAGAAAACTCTAGAGACTACTACAGCACTGCTGTAAGACATGAGTAAGCATGTTTACAACAGATGTAGCTGTAGATATATTTTTATTTTTGGCTGAAATGTTCTTTTAAGTTTGGCTTGCATTGCTTTTTTATGTAATTGCTGTTAATTATGCAATGCACAACCAAATTATTTGTTTTTTGCTTTCTGGCAGATCTTTGCTGTGTAGCTCGTCCCACAGTTTTCGAAATATCAACACCAGTCCAACTCCATATTGTCTGGTATGATTGTGTGAGTCAGACTTGCATACAGTTTTTTGATCGGATGCATGGATTTATTCCTATAGAGAATGAATAGGATAGAAAAGTGGAGGCCAATCTACTATACTTCTGCCTAAACTGACTCAGGGCAGACCCACAATCACGCAGTGGTTTGACGCACACTTTTTTTTTTTCCATTGCTCTTTTTCCCACATAGAGTCCAATTCATTTTAGAGTGACATTACATTGTGGTCTGTTAAACCTACAGCCACCATACTGAGTGTGCTCACCCAGGGCAGATCCACAAACACACTGACCCACACTAATCTACTTGTTAATTCATACCTCATCACTGCACAACCATCTACTGTTCTAGTTACTAATAATAAACCGTAGAATATAATAAGCCTTGGAATTGAACTAGTCCAGTAACAGTGTTTTATCTCTAAAGACCACCATTAAACCAATTATTTTGGTTCAATCTAACAATGAAAGGGGCATTAAAAAAAAAAAAAGGAACACTTTTTTTTTTTATATGACAGCAACCTTGTGATATTTAATGTGGTGTGGAGATCAGACTGGACCTAATTCAGGCCTCATGCAGAAATCTGATTGTTAAAAAAACTATGGCCTTCTGCCTAGCATGAAAACCATATTTCCGTTGTTCTGTGTCGGTAATGGTTTTGTGTGGCATGCCCTCCAACTCCCTGTGCATCTCACTATCTCTCAATAGCATGTTCTCTGAAACCCCACAGACAACCACCAAAGGGACACAGAGGCCTCTGTCCATAGACGATAGCATAATGGGTTTACAATCGTTCTGGTGAATATTTCATTGTGTGCACACGGCAGCATGCTGAACGTTCAGTGCTCGCACACGCAGCGTGTGACGGAGGGCTAATACACAGAGCTAAACTACTGAGCGCGTCTTCTGCTCTCTGTCTCCTCCGCATCACCCCAGTGAAGGAAATAGTATTTAATCTGAGAATCCAAATGAGAAATCACTGATAAATTATCGATGCAGTGTGTGTGTGTGTGTGTGTGTGTGTGTGTGTGTGTTTGTGTGTGTGTGTGTGTCTGTGATTAGTGTCTGCTGAGATCTCTACACTGTCTGCCTATCAGCAAAGCAGTGTGGAATGTTGGAGAGTCAGGCAAACGTACATATAGTTTTTTAAGAATGAAGAAGGTCTAGTGTCATCTTTATTAACTGAGTCTCTCTCAGATACACATACCCCTTCCCCATACCTCTCGCACACACACCATTAGATTAGGGAAATGAGAGCAGGGAGCATCTATTCCAGTGTAATTCCTTTAGGGAAGCGTTTAATTTAAACTAATAAATAAATAACAGGGCTGCATCAGGTGTTTTGTGAAGGGTATTGTGTAAATGTAGCGAGGAGAATGGAATAATAATCACAGCGTTTGATGAGGAAAGTTCACTCGACTGACACTCAGCAGTTCATTAATGTCCTTTAGAGATTCTCAGTGGAGGATGCTGCTCAGTATGTCGAGCACTATGTAGATCAGCAGAGACTCAGACTGGCTACACTAATGAGATGATGCTGCATGATTAAAGCTACATGTGGGGGAAGTTCTACTGTCACAATCAATGACCCTCAATCTCGCCCAGATCACTCGGACAGACGGTTTGTTTAGAGCAATTCTCCGAAAATATAAATAGCAACATCATCATTGGACTTTCGGTGACCCCCTGTGCAACTGAGCCAAATCATTTTATTAATAATGTTTGCTTTCCTTTGTATAATGAGGACATTTTGCTACTGTGTTATTGTAATAGAAACAGTTGTACAAAAAAAGAGACTATAGTTTCTGCAGTAGCGAACCGTGACCCTTAAGCCTCGGCCCCTTTCCCTCTAGTACCCCACCCCCAACCACCGTCTGCAAAAAAAAAATTTGGTTTCCCGACCTAATAACTAACTTCTTAAGTAAAATAAGGTTCCTCCTTATAAATGACCAAACATCACACAGCTCCGTCTGCGCTTCAGAGGAATATACTTACCTGGCAGGGGCAATACCATGATCACGAAGGTGGTTCACCCAGGGCGAGGCTCGGCCATTGCACTCTGCTGACCCTTGTGAATTCCCCAAATGCAGGAATCTCGACTGCATAACTTCTGGTAGTGGGGGACTGCGTTCACGCTCATCCCTGATGTTTGTTGGCAGTCGTGGTCTGAAAGGATTGGAATCTGGTCTTGTGACCGTAAGGTCACTGGTTCGATCCCCGGGATCCCCCAGGCCACGACTAAGAGGCCCTTGAGCAAGACACCTAACCACCAACTGCTCCCCGGGTGCCGTGGATAGGGCTGCTCACTGTTCCGGGCACGTGTGCTTACTGCCCCCTAGTGTGTGCTCACTAGTATATGAGGGTGTTTCACTGCACGGATGGGTTAAATGCGAAGGTCATATTCCGCTGTGTACTAACACAGTTCTGTTCTAAATTCTGTTGTGTTCTAAATATGTGCCCGAAAGATATAAAGCTGCACGTTTTAAAATTTCGTGTGTGTAAATGTTTCACTCGTGAGTGTAAATTTGAAACTCGCAAGCACAGAAAGAGGAACCGCATGCGCAATTTTCATAAACATGCCCTCACACTGTCTTTTTTCCTCCTTTATAGCTTTTTTGCTCTCGCGAGTTGATATTTTTCCTCGCGCGCAAAGTGCAATACAGTCGGCTGCTCTCTGCGCGCGAGAGAATTATTTGCGCTGGAGTTTTCAGAGGGGGTGGTTTTGACAGTTTGGGGGGCGGAACAAGGGCTGAACGCTATTGGCTGATGGCACCTGCAACGGTGTCCTCCTCTGTAGCGGTAGTGCTAGCTTCAGCTTCCATCGTGACTCAGCAAACTAGCTAGCGGTGGTAGCTGTTTCTCCAGCTAGCATCGCCACAGTGGGCGGAAATAATCATACAGTTAAGCCCGCCCACTTAGAGGGAAGATATGATTGGTCAGTTTTACTGTCATTTGAAATTGGTATCATGCTGAATTATAACTGCCTGGCCCCCTCTGTACATGAACAGCGGGACCACCAATCACCAACACAGGGGGGAGACACAAGCTCAGATTGAATAGACACGTTTGAATAATTTATTTGACTATATTTTTATAATTGTTTAGATGTTGATTGTCAAACTGTAAGTAGATATATATATATATATATATATATATATATATATATATATATATATATATATATATATATATATATATATATATATATAATTTGAAAAGAATATTTTAGGGCCATGACAGTTCCCCACTGAGTTTCTGTGATTTGGCCTCCATTGAAAAGTCCATTTGCATCACATCAGTTGATGAATCATGTTTTTAGTGGTTCTGTTTTATTCTTGTTAAGCTCAGTTAGAATATAAAATCATTTGAAAAACAACTATTTCCACCAGGAAATGGTGCTGCTGCACTCCGATATTAAATCCAGAATCCATGAATGGTTGTCCTGGAATGGACAAGTAGTTAAAATTCTAGGAATATGTTCATGTTTACCTAAAAAACTATTCCTCCTATTACTCTCTTCTGTCCTGCAGCAATGCAGCTCAGAGCGATGCTTTTGTTTACCATCAGATCTAAGTGAGCATGCACTGCCACTTTTATATGATCAGACAAAGTTTACTTAGACAGCATATGAGAATAGCTTTCAAATGTTTGAATGAGGCACAAGCTAATCTGATGTGACTTTTAACTTAGTCCTAGTTGCTGGCTCTATAGAAGCAATTAGATTTAAACAATAACACTATTTTCCTTAGAATATTCATTTTATTCATTTACACATTTATGACAAAAGACATACATTTTTGGCACAAGGAATCATGGAAATATACTGTTGGTGGTAAATGGCAAGGAGCTTTGTTTACATTGAACACAGGCTGGCGGACAAGGCTAGTATAGCTCCATCCACTAATTAATAGCCGGGAACTCCATAAGCAGAACAGCAGCACAGTGCATCGCCTCAGGGTTTTTTTTTTTTTTTTAGGTACTTAGGATGAAAATAGTTACTGGATATTGTATCTGGCAGTGTTTTAGTTTATCAGTTATCATGAGTTTTTTAACTGTCTAGTATCATTATTGTGTTATATATTGTTTTATTTATAATTTAACTGTTACTCGAATCCCTTAAGATTGTTAGCACATAAAAACAATTAAAAGAAAGATGTTGATGGAGGGCTGGACAACATAGGAAATTGTGTCACAATACAATACTTATCTAAACATATCATGGAAATTATGAGTACCGCAGTACCAATTGCATGTTGAGAGCAAAGTTAAACCAATTTAGCTAGATCCAGTGCAATGCAGTATGTCAATATAGATTAAATCAACATGAATATAATTGAATAGGAATATCGTCATATTCAAAGCTTTTGATTCCTTGTTTTTTAACAGATCCAACAAATCAGATGCCAGAAAATATATTCATATTGTGCATCATAAAGTATTACAATATAAAATCTTTGCCATATCACCCCCTCAATGTTAACCCTACTCTAATGAAGAAAACAAAAATCAGATCCTGGAATTGCTGGTGCTAGTGAACATTTTGCTTAGACACTGAGGTTAAGATTATTAAGAGTTGGTGTAGGTGTTGGTGTTGGTGTGAGTTCTAATATTTCTTTCTAAATACGTTTCTTCTTCCACTTTGTGATGGCTTTCATATCAGTGATAAAGAATGAATTACCTTACCTTATTTCAATACTTTGTTAATGTTTTAATTATTGCTTAGTTTTCTGGATGTTATCCTGTAAATGACTGGTGCAAACTCACATGCGGGCAACCTTTAAAAATGCTATGAACTTAAAAATGTATTAACATTGAATAAAACATGCTAACTAGTAGAAACCTTCCCATGTGTACATTCAAGTCCACTTTGGCACAATTTCACACAATTTTTATTTATAATTTTGCCAATGTACACCACCGCAAATTATTTGAAATAAAGCAAGCAAGATGTCAACGCTGGTTGACATTGACAATAACTGCCTGAAGTCTGGAAGCCATGGACATTCTTAAATGCGTTACCTCTCTTGAGATACTTTGCCTAGACTTTACTGCAGCCACCTTTAGTTTCTGTTTGTTTGTTAGTCTTTCATTGATGTTTGTGTTAAATGAAAAGCATGGTCAGTTGGGTGACTGACCTGGCCATTTGAAAATGTAATCAATTTCCTTGCAGGAAGAAGCCATTGGGTTGCTTTTATTGTATGTTTTAGGTCTTTATCCATCTGTACTGTGAAAGCTATCCTTTTAGTTGTGCAGTATTTGACCTAATCTGAGCAGAAAGTAAAGCTCTATACTCTTCAGATTTCATCTACCTCTATTAGCTCATCAATAAACACCAGCGATCCAGTTATATTGGTAGATATACATGCCTCTGCTAAATCACCGCCTCCACCATGTTTGATAGATGATGTGATACGCTTCAGATCATGAGCCTTTCTTTTCCTTGACCATACATTTGTCTTCCCATTATTATGGTACAGGTTAGTTAGGTATATTTGTCCAAAGAATCATATTGTTTTCTTTCTTTTCTATGTTTTCCAGCCAAGCATAATTTGGCCTTTCTGTTCTTGTTGTTGAACGCTGTTGGAAGACTGACCATCAGGGCCTCCTCCCCACCCATCACCAGCCAGCTCTCCTGTCCATTAGTGTCAACTGCTACACCCTCAGTTACATCACTGTACCATCCAGATGCACCAGCACTGAGATAGGATGGGACTGTTTTAGCTCATGCCCACTTTACATAAAGACTCAGTCAGAGACTGCCTCAGTCAGAGTCTGCCTCAGTCAGAGACTGCCTCTACCTGTGCAGCTTCTAAAGCTTTGCTATCCAGATTTCAAACAGAAACTCTTTTCTTTGGTATTTAGTTTATTAAACTGTAAATACTGTTTGATCAGAGGAGGACGGGTCTCCCCTTGTGAGTCTGGCTCCTCCCAAGATTTCTTCCTCCAGTTTGAGGGAGGTGTTCTTGCCACTGTTGCCTCTGGCTTGCTCACTGGGGGATATATGTTGTAACTGTCTGTTTTCAAAACTTCTGTAAAGCTGCTTTGAGACAACATTGTTGTAAAAAGCCCCATATAAATAAACTTGAATTGAATTCTTGTGTGTTACTAGTGGTTTACATCTTGAGTGCTTTACACTATTCACAAAGGTATCGCACTTGTAGACTTTGACAGTGGTATGCCAACCTCTGATTTAGAACGTCCTTGATTTGACTAGATGTCCGGCAGAGGTTTTTTCTTCATCATGGAAAGAAAGTGTGTTCCCTCTTTCTTTTTTTTGATGACAAGCTCCTATTAACAGCTACCAAATTCATATTTAACACTTTTTATCTCATGAACCATTTTGAGTCTTTGGTTATTTTGGCCATTACATTTTATCTTTATGTATTACATTGACAATAGCAACTTCAAATTATACAGAACTCCTAAAACAAGCATGATATATCATTTTCTTCTGTTTTGAATATGAGAAAAAAAAGATACAGACAGATAAATGTAGCACTAGCCCCACCCTGTTATAAAGATGATATGGGGAAAAGCCTTCCATGCAGGACTCCGCCACTTAATGGTGAAATGAAAGAGAAATGGAAGTCACATTGCCCAGTAAAGTTACGTTTGATGTTGCATGGCCAGAGATGGACTGTGTTATAGTAAGTGTTATAGTACTGTTTCTTCAGACTTGACTATGCTGTGTTTATAGTCTTCTTACATTCTTCTTATATTCTATAGCAGATGCTGCTGTCTCCAGTTTTGGAGGCTTCCGAGGTGCGTTAAAGCTGCATCGCAGACTTTGAGTAAAGCTACACACATCAGATATACAAACAACTACAAAACCCATTCTAGCCTATAGATATGATAAAACAATAGAGATGCACCAGAACTACCTTTGTTTCTTTTCTTTCTGAGGTAATAACCGCTCACCTGTCCTGCCCAATACTGTTGGAGGACCGACCATCAGTGCCTCCTCGTCACCTGGCACCAATCAGATCTCCTCTCATCTGTGTCATCTGCTGCACCTTGACTTGTAGCACCTGTGCAGCTTCTCTCCTTTTAGTTCATTCTGTTTATAATCAAATCTAATATATAATCGAATCTTCGAGTCGCCAGATACACTCTAAACACTCCTCATACTCTGTACTAACCCAAACCAAAACTCTGTCTCTGTACTAACCCAAACCAGAACTGACTCTGTCTCTGTACTAACCCAAACCAGAACTAACTCTGTCTCTGTACTAACCCAGACCAAAACTAACTCTGTCTCTGTACTAACCCAAATCAGACTTAACTCTGTCTCTGTACTAACACAAACCAGAACTAACTCTGTCTCTGTACTAACCCAAACCAGAACTAACTCTGTCTCTGTACTAACCTAAACCAGAACTAACTCTATCTCTGTCCTAACCCTAACCAGAACTAACTCAGTCTCTGTACTAATCCCAATCAGAACTAACTATGTCTCTATACTATCCCAAACCAGAACTAACTCTGTCTCTGCACTAACCTAAACCAGAACTAACTCTGTCTCTGTACTAACCCAAATCAGAACTAACTCTGTCTCTATACTATCCCAAACCAGAACTAAATCTGTCTCTGTACTAACCTAAACCAGAACTAACTCTGTCTCTGTACTAACCTAAACCAGAACTAACTCTTTCTCTGTACTAACCCAAACCAGAACTAACTCTGTCTATGTGCTAACACAAACCAGATCTAACTCTGTCTCTGTACTAACCCAAACCAGACCTAACTCTGTCTCTGTACTAACCTAAACCAGAACTAACTCTGTCTCTGTACTAACCAAAACCAGAACTAACTCTGTCTCTGTACTAACCCAAACCAGACCTAACTCTGTCTCTATACTAACCCAAACCAGAACTAACTCTGTCTCTTTTCTCTTTCTGAGGTAATAACTGCCCACCTGCCCCGACCAATACTGTTAAAGGACTGACCACCAGGGCCCCCTGTCACCTGGCACCAACCAGTTCTCCTCTCCATTCATGCCATTTGCTACGTCCTTGACTGCATCACTGTATCATCCTGATTTAGCACCTGTACAGCTTCTAAAGCTTTTACTTTCAGACTCAGCTTTAGTTTAATAAACTGTAAGTACTGTTCCACCAGAGGAGGATGGGTCTCTGCTTGTGAGTCTGGTTCCTCCCAAGGTTTCTTCCTCCAGTTGAGGGAGTTTTTCTTGCCACTGTCGCCTCTGGCTTGCTCACAGTAGATAAAGTGTTGTGATTTCATGTTTTCATGATTTTAAACTCCTATAAAGCTGCTTTGTGACAACATGGTTGTAAAAAGCGCTACACAAATAAACTTGATTTAACTTGGTTGGCTCTCTATGCTTGGTCTTCATGTTTATTTCTGGTTGAAGTAATCGAAATTTTAAATTTGGATGAATAAAATATGAACCTGTATGTCTGCCCTGCAGTGAACTGACGTATTGTCCAGTGTGTTTCCTGCTTTCTGCCCAGTAAGCACTGGGATAAGCTCCAGCAACCCCAGCCACTCAGGAGGATAAGCAGTTTATATGGAAAGTAAAAGAAAAAAAAACAGTTTTATTTCATTGTTGTTTGATTGTTATTTGACTTTATAATTAGTTTGTGAAACTATAAAATTAATCTATTTACAGAACCAAAACGAGAATCGACCTGTTTCCCCATTTTTCAATACTGTTTTTGAAATGAAGATCAAAGTGTTTTTAGGCTGTAGCTTAATTTATCATCAAATAAGGAATAAGGAAACTGCATAAACTGCCCATAAACTGCATATCAGTCAACTGTAAAATGACTTTTCAGGCTTTAAAAATTAAGAAAATGGCTGTAATTTCTAAACAGTTTATGCAATATTTTAGTTAAACCCCTTGAAGCAAAGCAAATGCTTCTTCCATGGTGATGTAAAGAGGCAAAATTACAAACACAGTATCACTGTCCAAATACTTTTGAAACTATCTGAACATACACTGATCAAAAGTATTGGGACACACATATCTTAATAACTGAATTCACATGTTTCTCTCAGGCCCAATGCCACAGATGGATAACATCTAGCACATTTTCATGCAGCCTGCTTCTACAAACATTTGTGAAAGAATGAATGAATGAGCCCTGAATTCAAGCATGGTACAGTAATTGGATGTCACCATTGCAACAAGTCAGTCTGTAAAATTACCTCCCTCTTGTATATGCCACGATCAACTGTAAGTAATATTATTGAAAAATAGAAGAGTTTAGAAACCACAGACCACATTACAGAGTGGGATCGAGAAATGTTGAGGCACTGACTCATGTTCTGCTGACTCAATAACTGCAGAGTTCCAAACCTCCTCCAGCATTAATATCAGTACAAAAACTGATATCTGTTCCAGCATGACCGTGTCCCAGTACACAAAGTAAACTCCATAAGAGCTGGTGGGATGAGTTTGGTGTGGAAGAACAGACTGAGCCACACAGAGCCATGAACTCAACTCCATCAAACACCTTTGGGACGAACTAGACCAGAGACTGCGAGCCAGGCCCTCTCGTTCACCATCAGCATCTGAGCTCACAAATGCTCTTCTAGATTAATGGACACAAATTCCAACAGACAGACTCCAACATCAGCCCTCCCAGAGGAGTGGAAGCTCTTACAGCTGCAAAAGAGGGTGACAACTCTATATTAATACATAGAGTGAAATATCATTAAGGCTCCTGTAGGTCTAATGTGTAGGTGTCACAGTACGTTTGTCCATATAGTGTAAGTAGTAGTCGTAGTAAATCTTATCTCCTTCACTTTTCCTTTATTCTATTAGATATGCAGCGGGGTCTAAACATCTGAGACCAGGTTGTAAATCTGGGGATTGTTTTTTTTCTTTCAGTTAAACATGAAAATTGTGTGTGTGTGTGTGTGTATATATATATATATATATATATATATATATATATATATATATATATATATATATATATATATATATATATATTAAGCCAATAACAACAATATTGTCCATTTCACAATTAATGTAAGTGTATCAGATGATTTTTAAAGAATAAAAATGTTTGTATTAAAGCCTATTTTTGTATAGAGGCTTATTTTGCATATAGTCCTATTATCAGTAATTCTCAGTCCTCTGTCTAAATCTCCTGGTACGGCTGCCAATCCAAGTTAAGGATGTTATTGGGCTAATTGGTTGTTAGGGACACTCTTGCTCAATTGTGATGCACAGCTGAAAAACATTCTACTAATAAGTGAGTATAAAAGGGAACAACATTCTAGGTTAGTTTAGTATCTGAAGCATCAGCAGTTGATGGCTTGCTGACCGACTCAAAATGACCAGAAAGAAACAACTTTCTTTAGAGACCCGTCAGTCCATTGTTGTGTTAAGGAAGAAGATACTCCATTGTAAACAAGAACATTTCACTGTGATCCCAAACTTTTGAGCAGTAGTGTATATATATATATATATATATATATATATATATATATATATATATATATATATATATATATATATATATAAATAAATCTATTTTTCACATAAACTGTTATGCTAACAATATGATGGGCAAACTAACATTCTCTATTAAATTAGAAACAAATGCAAAATATAAACATTTTACCAGTGGTCTTAGACTTTTGGGTCCTATTGTATGACGCATCTTTCTGGTCTTCTCTTTATTTTAATGTGTCATAACATAAGTGATCAAAATCTGGTCACCTGATGAGATCTCATAACCCAGTGACTAAACACAGCTTATTCCTCTGTTGCCAAATCCAGAGCTTAAATTAACTGTGTGCGAGAGGAGCAATCAGAAAACAGTGGAGCAATTTCAGCGGCCCAGGCTTCACAGGAATTCAGGCCAGTATGAGGATTGAAAGTCACATGAATAATGCAGCAGGGGCACCTGCGCGTCTGCCTCTGGAAGTGTCCGGAATGGAGAGATATTTTACATTATATATCAGGAGCAGTCTGTCAGGACAAGGTTTTTTCTGTCTCATTTTTCTTCCCTCCATCGCAACAGCGGGTGAATGGTAATAAGAATACTGTGTTAAGAGTCCCCCAACAATTCAGGAAAAAGGAGACGGCGCATGGGCTTTACTATATTTTCACCTATCATTGACACGCCAGGGCTGGGCTTTTCTTCCTTCTCTACTCTATCAAATGTGTGCAGATATTGGGGGCAAAATCTGGGGCATAGGTGGGAAAAAGAAAGGAAACGCTTTTAACCGAACGGTTTTCATAACCTTGGTTTTAAAGGTAACCTGAAACTCAAAGAAGATTCTCATTTAAGAGCGCAAATGCTATACTTGGGAAAACCACATGAGTTAAAAGCACTATAACCAAGTCCAAGTGAAGACTGAGGTAGGCCAAGATCAAATTGTAAATATATATAAAACCTAAAACATTATTAATTACTTGTTCATTATAGTCGGCCATGGTTGCCATTAAGGGTTATTCTTTTGTCCTTCTTTCTATAACTCCTCAAATGAACTAAACTACATTGTTCATATTATTAATTCAAACAAAGTAGTAACAATGTTCAGATCATGTAAAGTGTAAAGGATCAAAAAAATATAAAATAAAATTTCCTGGAGTGGATGGCATCTTCCATCAAGACAATGAAACACTAGAAATGTCTGTCATTGGTTGAAATATGCTGAACAACATTTACAAGTACTACCCTCACCCCCCTAATTCACCAGACATGAACCCAATTGAGCATATCTGGGACCACCTCAATCGCCATGTTCACTCTATGTATTCTCCCCCACCACCAGCCATCAACATGGCTCCAGATACCTGTGAACAACCAACAACCTTATTATTGAGTCTTATTGAGTCTCCCAGTCTGTCTAGCTGATGTCCGTGCTGCACACAGCTGATATTCATCACATTAGCATAACATAATAATGTGACTCGACTGTGACTGAATTATTTTTTTTAGATGACCATTTATGCCTTAGAATTTAACAGTAACTGTTTAGTTAACACTGATCTAAGAACAATGGAGCTCTGTTCTGACTGGCTGTCCTATATTGGCCCTTATTTTAAAAAAAGCCCTCAAAGCTGGGCTAGACTGCTGCAGGCTGAACATGTGAATATATGTAAATAAATTGGATTCTGTGATACAGAAACAAAGACTGTATAGACTGGGGAGTGAATGGTAGCTGTTGAAACTTTAATAATGTTTGCATATTACTTCATATTCCATTGTTTTAAAAAGCAAAAGAAATTCTGTTTGCTATACTTGGGGAAAAAAGTATAGCAATGTTTAAAGCACTATAACCAAGTCCAAGTGAAGACTGAGGTAGGCCAAGGCCTACCTGTAAATATATATAAAACCTGAAACATTATTAATTACTTGTTAAAACTGTATAAGTTTTACAAAATATATTTTATATATACAATAGGACTTTTGGGTCCTATTGTATGACACATCTTCTCTTTATTTTAAAATGTCATAACATTCAAAATCTGGTCACCTGATGAGATGTCATAACCCAGTCTTTTCTTTATTTTAAAGAGAAATTCAGTTTGGTGTTATATTATATGGGCACTCTAAACAGTTAGTTATGATTATGTTTTCGGTGCAATCAAAACTATAACAATGAAGTAAATATATAGTTCTGTTCTTTACCTGTGAGGAAACTAAAAATGTGTATCTACCGCCCTATGCTGTTTGCTCAGGGGTCTTTAGAATTGAAACTCTGACACCCAACAACTTACACAATCACTTGGAGAGTAAACACAGGGACTAGTTATCTAAACCTGTCGAATTGAGCCAGAACTCCGTTTGCAGCTTTCCTCTCTTCAGTCTGACACCCAGCACTCGGTAGCTGTCAAATCAGCCTTCTAATTAGGGGAGTCAGAAAAAAAAAACGTCAGTTAAATCTACGGAAGCTTTTGTGGTAGTTTGTGTGGGCTGCAGGTTGCAAAAGTTTGGGAACCCCTGAAGCAGAGTAAGAGCAGTTTCATTCTGTAGGCTCGGATTTTGTTGAAATTAAGAAATATTTAGTTTCTTAGTTTAGAGACCTCAGATGAAAGAACTGCACTTGTCTCGACAACAGAATAAAACAGCTTACTTTGAGACCGAGACTGAGTCCAAGATGAAACCAAGACTGACTGTTTTTGTAAGATCAACACTAATTACCAAGAACAATAAACAATGCTTACTCAATCATCATGCAAAACACAGTATTGCAGTATTAACGTTTGTATTAAAGATGATGTGGAGTTTTATATGAATTACCAAATACCAAAATGAGTCCTTAAATAAATGACTATTTGCAAAATTCCACCTCTCTTATTTACAGTTGCTACATCTGTTAGACTTTCAGCTGAGGCCACCTGTTGACATCCTTAGTACCAATAACAAGTCAATACATAAAAAGGATTTCATTAGGAAACATTCATTTGATTGCTAAATCTTCAATGTGGACATAGATATTTGAGAACTGGCAAAATATGGATGTAGTCAGCAGGTTGTTCTCAGGAGAAAGTTTGAGCAACAGAAACTAGCCCTTCAGATAAGTTAATGCTAAAGCTAATGCTACTAACACTGGAGCTATTTTCACCACATGCTAAAGAGATTATCATCATATTGTTATCATATGTTGCACAGCTCTTTAGCAACTTTTGGAAACAGTACAAACGATGACCTGCATAGACGCATTATATAATAGCAAATGTTCAATGTGTGCACTGTGCAGTCCTGTTTAATCTGACTCATCAAACCGACAGTCAGCAGCTATTAGGAACTGATTTTAGCTTTGCTCTGTAATCTCTTTTTTCTTTAGACTTTGCAATAAATTCAGTGTTGGCAAAGTACCTTAGATAAAGTGTAGCTTACCTATCTTACCTGTATCTGTCCATTATTAATCTTAGTGTTAGTGTCTGTCCGTTAATAGTCTTAGTGTCTGTTTGTTAATAGTTTCCACGTTGATCTGTGAGTCTAGTCCTCCAAAGATTAATCAAAAATATATGATGATCTGTAATTAATTTTTTTTAGATTAAATAAATAAATACCTTTCAGATTATGTCCTTATGTCTACAAATTATGAGTAAAAATTACAATCACATTTAAGAGCACTTCCCATACAGAAGTGCCAAGGTTCATAAAAGGGGAAATGTGTAAATTATTTAAATGGATTTCTGTTTTTTATCAAATTATTAATGATCAAATTCATCAAATATCAATAAATATTTGTGGCATTTGCTCAGTCTTTATTGTGCAAACAGTCAGTAGCTTTTCTTAACATGCTTTAAAAAAAAAATAAAATTAAGTACAGACAAATGCCTGCAATTTATTACAAATTCAAAAGGCATGGACTTGACGGAGTTTTCAGTAGCACACTACTAAACCAAAATATTGATATAGAAGGATGGTTATTTTGCATTTATTTATTCAACTACAGCTTGCGCTTCTGTACTGCAGATGGATTATGCTGGAGTTTGGAGCCTGGTGGGATATAGTGCCAGCGAGAGCTTTAAGCCAGAATGTGCTTAGGTGGCATCCTGTTAGATAACCACAAGCAACAGTCAAACTGAGCATGGAAAGTGAGCTAAAAGAGAGAGAGAGAGAAACAGAGAGAGAGAGAGATAATCAAAGAAAGACAGGAAGAAAGAAAGAAAGAAAGAAAGAAAGAAAGAAAGAAAGAAAGAAAGAAAAAAACCCACAAATCTCACATTTAAACATGAACTTTAACAATTTATATTGGTTTAGCCTCTTAAAAATATTTATGATGTCTGGAAACATGAACATTGATGAATTACTGCAAAAGCTATGCTAAAAATGATCCTAGCAGTGCAGATAATTAGATAAACTAGTAGCTTCCTTCTTCAGGAGTAGCTCATCTACAGGCCAAAAACCAGAAATTAGAAAAATAAATACTACTAAATTTGAAATTTGAATATTCAGCACAAATTTTGAATGTGTTTTTGTTTATTTTGTTTTTCTTCTTTATTTCGTCCAGTTTAACAATGTGAACTAACAGATAATGTCAGGCCTGTTTTTAAAAAAAAAATGGAAAAAAAAGTTGCTACCATAGTATTTGGTGGAAAGCGTAGTTTAATACTAATACTAATACTAGTAGTTTGATAGTACACTACAGTTTAATTCACTGTGCACCGACATTTGAAGGATTTAATGGCAGTCTGCACATTACAATGCATGCGCTCTTAGTCTATGTTCAGATAGGTTCACCAACCTATCTATGGTAACAGTATGCAGGTGATGCAGATGTGATGATAGGTGGTGGTGCATCATTTCAACCTCCAAACTGTTGAAAATTGTTCTTTTCATGAATCCCAGCCCCTTCAACACTCTTGACCTTGTTGTTGTTTGTCATGCTATGGTTTGGGTGTTCAGAATCTATAAAAAATAGTTTTTGCACTTCAAACCACCTCCAAATGTGGTTTGCCTATCAAAAATCAATCTGCATATGATCTGCAGATGCCAAAAATGAGCTTTGCTTTGGGTGTCTAAACAAGTGTTTAGACTTTCTGTGGGACGTCAGAAAACTGGACGTATTGAATTAAATGGATTTCGCCTGAGGCCCACTTTAAAATCATAGTTGGTTTTATATACGAAGCTAGATGATAAAGTTTAGCAGCCAGCGTCTCGAGTAATTGTCTGTTGAGAGGCTGGATGCAGTTATAAAACCACTGCAGGAGCTGTTTCCTTCTGTGTAGAAACTAATGAGGGAAGTATAAATGTTTAACGGTTTTTATATCAGAGCGGCGGAGTTCTATAAATCCATGAAACTTCAAATGACCTTCAGCAGTGAATGTAAAACAACATGACAGAACCAAGCACGATGAATCAAAGCCATGCTAATGTAGAGTACAGCATATTAGCTGGAGCACTGTTTTTTTATTCATTAGTTTATTTATGGGGTCACTAACAGACCCAAACACACTAAATAAAGATCTAATGCATTACTCAGGAGACAATTATCAGCCTCGCACACAGAATAAAACTGCAAATGTTTGTTCCCTTTGATTTCGGTGTGCTAACAGCAGTGGCCGAGAGAGAGGGAGGTGGGGGGGGATGGAGAGAAACACCAGGAAAAAAAGTGGGGAGAATGGAAGGAGGAAGAAAGACTGTGAGAGAGAAACAGAGCAAGAAATGTTTAAAGGCAGCGACTTAATTATGCATTGAATGGAAATTCTTCAGCTCTGAAGATAAACGAAATGATATGCATTTCAAAACCACCCCGTTGCCTTGTGGTCCGGTTCCAAAGCTTTAAAGCTGAAATCTTGTGATACTAACCTAAACCATGACTAATTGGCTGGAGAGATTGTTACTGCAGACTGTCTCAGACTGTTTCATGCTTTAATGTGGAGCACTTTGCTTTAGAGGTGTGCAGGAATGAAACAACACTGCTGTTTATTACACAATCTGTGATTAATATTAGATGCCAGAACACCTTGTTTTCACTAGAATAAGCTGTCAATGAGATTGATACTGAGACGCATGCAGCATGATGCATCTGACATCCGTGCCATGCAAGCATAATTGGAAAATTACTGGCTGACTACCTGCTCATTCTAATATACATAGCACTGATCAGTGTATCGGGGGAATATTTTTAGGATTCACACTAGAGGCACAGCGTTTAGCTTGACAGCAAGAATGCAAGAGTTAGAGCCTCTTTCATCTACCAGCCACCATTTTTCAGTACTGTCATTTAAATGCTTGTATTGTCACGTTAACTATTTAATTAACTAAAGTAGCAGCCTCCCACTCCATGCGTAGTTCAACTACAGACAAAAATATAGTTGAGAGTTCAAAAACTACTTTATGTAACTACATTCTGAGATTATTTAGATTTTACTTAGTGCAGCTTTCCAAAATTAGCTAACTGTGTGTTTCATTTGAACTGGGAAGTTGGAGTTCCCAAAAGATAGTTTTAACTGGATTTTCTACTTGGAACCTCTTGAAAGCCTCACCAACACATGTATTGTTACTGTTACAGTTATAATCTGGCTAGTAAGCAATGCAACTGTATTCCAAAAAAAAAATCAAACCCTTCTAGGCATCAATTCTGCTTTTCCAAAAGTTTTAACCCATATACCTACCAGTCTGCAGAATCATCGCTGGTTCAGTATCAAACTTCATCCCTGTACTCACCGAGAGCGTTAGACAGCAACAACAATGTTAACTATTGTTTTGTTGCTATTCATGTCACTTGTTTTCTTGCCAAGAGTAGACATGCTTCTTCTTTATCTGCTCATGTTGGGACTAAAAGCAGACTACAGTTACTCACTATCATCTCTTCTGGTGCAAAATGGTATTACAGGGTGGAGGGCTAGCTGGTTAGCAGGCTAACTTTAATAGATATCTTTGCAGCACGATACAGGGACGTCTTTGACATACCATACAAGGATTGTAGGCCGTGATTCTAGATTCTATTCATAATTTTGTATATATTAATTGCATAATCTTACATGTTTCTTATTTTGAAAAGCACACGCTCAGTGGGCTCCATGGCGGCTTAGGGGGTCTGAACAACTGCTTATATTTTTAGGTTTTAATGGAGATAATACCATTCAGCTTGACAGCATGAATGTTCGATTTAGAGCCTCTTTCATCTGCCAGCCACCATTTTTATTAGTACTGTCATTTGAATACTTGTATTGTCACATTAACTATTTAATTAACTAAAGTAGCAGCCTCCCACTCCATGCGTAGTTCAACAGTGTTCAAAAACAACTTCATGTAACTACATTCTAAGATTATTTAGATTTTATTTAGTGAATGATATGCAGTTTTCCAAAGTAAGCTAACGGTGTGTTCCATTTGAACTGGGAAGTTGGATTTTCTGAGTTCCCAAAAGGAAGTTTCAACTGGATTTTCTACTTGGAACCTCTTGAAAGCCTCACCAACACCAAACTCAAAGTCCAAGGTGACTGTTATATGCGTGTAATGTTACTGTTACAGTTATAACCTGGCTAGTATGCAATTTGACTGTATTCCAAAAAAGCAAACACTTCTAGGCATCAATTCTGCTTTTCCAAAAGTTTTAACCCATATACCTACCAGCCTGCAGAATCATTGCAGGTTCAGTATCAAACTTCATCTCTGTACTCACCGAGAGCATTGGACAGCAACAACAATGTTAACTATTGTTCCGTTGCTATTCATGTCACTTGTTTTCTTTGCTTTCAAACTTGTTTTCTTGCCAAGAGTAGACATGCTTCCTCTTTATCTGCTCATGTGGGGACTGAAGGCAGACTACAGTGACTATCACATCTACAGGTACAAAATGGCATTGCAGGGTGGAGGTCAAAGCTAGCTGGTTAGCAGGCTAACTTTAATAGACATCTTTGCGATACAGGGACGTCTTTGACATGCCATGCAATGATTGTAGGCCTCTATATTCTATTCATAAGTTTAGCTCATTTGGGAATGTTTCAATGTATATATTAATTGCATCATCTTACATGTTTCTCCTTTTGAAAAGCACATGCTCAGTGGGCTCCGTGGCGGCTTAGGGGGCCTGAACATCAGCTTATATTTTTAGGTTTTAATGCAAAAAATACCATTTATCTTGACAGCATGAATGCTCGATTTAGAGCCTCTCAAACCTGCCAAATGCCATTTTTGAATACTGTCCTTTAATTTCTTTTAATCTGTTAGCTTATTTAACTGTATATTCCACTGTAAATTGAATAAGATTTCCACATTTTTTTCTTTTCACCTTCAAAACCACGACTCAAATTATGACTGACATACCCCAAAATTGGCTCTTCAATCAAGGCAGTGTTGTGTTCTCTTGCGGATTGGTGACGGCTTCAAGGGAGTCTGATTGGTGAATGGGGACAGAAGCCGGCCAATATGGGGATTTACATCTGAGAATACACTGGTCACCCTCATCCAAGTTGGACGACTAAGTGAAAACACACACATGTACACACACACAGTTATGGGGTTAGCACAAACACAGACTCGGGCTTGATGTTCAATGAATATGAACCCAAAAGGTGGATTAGCTAAGGCCTCCCTTCTGGCTAGTGCAGGACAGAATTGGCAGGTTAATAATTAAATGGCAAATGTTGGGAGGTTGTTTTTGGAATAGCAGACTGAGAGGCGCTTACATTCGTAATCCCGCCAGCCACTGTCAGAGAGAACGGCAAAAACAGAGCTGAACAAGATGCTGATTACAAAACCCTCCCCACACAAAGCCCTTTTGTTGTTTGTTGTTAAATATAAGATTTTCTCTGTGAACTTCACAGCTGATTTACTTCTCACCTTTTAGGTACTTGAGGAAAAACATGTTAGCTGCTTGTTGATTTAGACTGTATAATGTATTCGCAGCACTGAAATGAAATATCAGCTCCAGACGAAAGCCTTGGCAAGGATGTTGCAAACTTGTGCAATGCTTACAGCTTCTTTGTTTCTTTCCCCTGTTTTAAATGGATTTAGATCTAGACTGGCATGACAAGGAATATTTCATTGTTTTCCTTGCCTAATGTGACAATGTTTTGCTCTTGCTGGAGAAGCACATGGGATTTCAAAAGATTGCATTGATTTAAAATGTGCAGGAAACCCAACATGCTCACCTTGGGCAATTTTATGCTAATAAACTGCAGTAATCTCTGACCTGTTCAACATTTGTCAGTGCCACTGATGGTATGTGTAAAGCTGAACACAAATAAGAAAACAGTATCAGTGACTACAAAATAAAAGATCCTACTGAGGTATGTCACAAAAACACATAATCACAAACTGAATCACTATGTAATAAGAACACTTACACAAACACTAGTAAAATAAGCAAACCGTGGGCTTAGAACTATAATGTCTTATGTCTACACAGTAGACAGTCTAAAGGTTCCTTTGTATAGTTTGGAGCTGCAGCCCAGTCAGTGCAGCTGATGAATGTGGGATTTCTAATAAAAAATTCAAATTCATGGTTCGCTCATGTGCCCAAGCTAGTGACACAAGATGGCTCAGTTTAACTTCCACTCTAAGCAGTGTGCGGATAACAACATCTGCTGGTGGATCAGCTGGTACGTAGTTAAATGTAGCTAGTGATATAGTGTTCACACACACACACACACACACACATACACAGATACATTAACAGCATACGTTTACCACAACCGTTCAAGCATTACATCAAATTTGCACTGTTTAAATGGCTTCATCTTACAGGGGTGCACATTAAACTGTTGCCATAGTGCTTAAAGTGACGCAGCATCATCAGTGAATGTGTATGTGACTGTACTGCAGTACTGCATGCCTGACTGACACATGATTTTTCACTATCCCAGATTTTTCCATCTGTGCTGTTGAGGATCTGAGTAATGTGATATACATCATTAACTGGGTTTTTCGGTAGAACTTTCTAGAATCGCATGTAGAAAGTCAATGTGTAGCACCAGTTGATAGGCAGATGGATGTTTTTATTCACACACAGTGTTTAGCACTATATAGTGCACCTGGCCAGTAAGCTGTTTACTTAGTAGCTTCTCTATGAAGACTTGTTAGACATTTAAAACAATTTTGTAGGAAAAGCAAAGCGGCAAAAAGCAAGCTGACACTGTTTAACTCAGAGGCGGACTGCGGTCCGGACCCAGATGTCATCCAGTGCGGACCCAAACCGATCAACTATTGAGAACTACTTAATTTTAAGTGGTGGAGCTTTTCTTGTCCTTATAGTATACATGCTCACAGACCAATCACGTGCATTGTAAGATCACCAAAGGCTTTTCTCAGCCAATCAGATCTGTGCAGATTCAGGAGTGCGGCGCGCATACAGGTGAGGTGCAGAGCGAGAAGCAGCAGTCAGAGAATAAAGTGAGAAAAAAGAAAAGTAGATGGCAAAAAACGACTTTATAACCAGGAATGGACCGGCAGCTCCAAACCAACAGGTTAAGATGTGAAACTGCGTTAATGAGAAGAGGCACGTTTTTATTTACTTTTTCTATAAATAACCACTGTGAGATGGGTTTTTTTTCCAAAAGCATTCTGTTAATTTAATGTAGACCTTTTTATTGTTCTATAAATAATTAATTCAGTTCAGTATTTAAAACAGTGAATATCATTGAAATATACTAAACAGTATGTGTAACTTGGTTTGTCTTTCAGTAGCTGATGACATAAAATGCTGATAGACCTACTAGACTACTTCAGTATACAGTATATGGCACTGAATCATAACCTGACCTTGGCCTGAGGAAATTCCCTCTGACTGGACCTTACTGAATTCTAATTAACTAGTTTAACTATAGCCCCCTTTTGCTGTCAGAGCAGTTACTGAGCTCTCAATTGATAATGTTTGACAGTTTGGTTGCCAGCTATCTAAATTATCATTTAGACAAAGAGAAAATGAGATATCTAATTAACAAAGTCTAACATTGGTCAGCTAATATGAGCATATTTTAAGGGGACAATAGTTGGGAGGAAATAACAAATTCAGCCAGCCACCCAGCTAATCTAACTCAGTTGTGGTAGACAGTTCACAAACTGAACAATATTGAGCTTAATTAGCAAGGTCTGATCTACAAAACAGCAGGTAAGCTACTAGATTAGCACGATAATAATAATAATGTCATTAAAGTATAGATTACAAACCTCCAGTTGAGGGAGTTGTTCTAGCCAGCGTCACCTCTGGCTTGCTCACAGGGGATAAAGGGTTGTGACTTCATGTTTTCATGCTTTTAAACTCCTGTAAAGCTGCTTTGTGACAACATTGTTGTAAAAAGTGCTACACAAATAAACTTGACATAGGACACCAGCAAAATGCACAAAAGAAAATTGGCTTACACACACACACACATATACAGTGTTAGGGAGATCATATTTCTACTGTTAATGTACTATAATAGATGCGCATGAAGAAATTAATATAATGTTGTTTGCTGATATTTCTTGATGTCTTCATTTTTTGTCAACATGCTCATAATATCATATAATATGTCTTTGTTTACTTCATTCCTAAAAAAAGGCTCTTTTCAGATACCCTAGGATTTTCATTTTTACTGGCCAAAAGCTGTGGTGAGAGTAATCTCTTTTCTAAGATGTGATAGTACATTATGCTCCATGTTTAGAGTGAAATCTTTGTGAAATCACCCTCAACACACCAAAAAAAAAACCACTGCATGCAGATAGAACCAAAAACAATGTGGAAGAATGAATGACTAGCAAAATACATTCAATATAAACGCATTTCATCATTGTTGAATCTTTTAAGATGTGTGTTTTAAGATGCTCATAAAGAATACAATTCATTCACAATGTTGGTCCAAAATAACAAAGAAACAAAAGCAGACATTAATAGACAATAAACCATCAGTAGAGACCAAGAAGAAAAGAAAAACCCTGTTCATATCTTTTAGAAGTCTCACAAGCTTGGAGTGCCACAAAATAAGTGCTATTCAGCCCCACAGAGGCAGGACTAGCTATGACTAGGAGAAAAGGATGAGCTAAGTGTATGTAGAAATGCATGAGTGTAATCATTCAGGATGCCAGCTGAGCTATAGTTGCTAAAAAGTGCCCAATGTCTAAAGCAGATTCAGTCTCATTAAAATCCTCTCCAAGTCTGTGCTTCTGTCATTGCTGCAGGTTCAGTGAGGAGCCCGGTGATGAATGGGAACTGAAATGACTTCTTTTCTTCATACTTCTTATTTTTCATCTTTTTATATGCTGCAGCCCATCAGTGGAAATGAGGTGGAAAATGTCGTCTCTTCCTCATCTGGTCTCTGTGTTGACCTCTCCGTCTCAGACGACTGCCACAGCTCACAGGTAAGTTCATCGCACTGCCCCCACCCTTTCAGTGACTCTTTCTTCACGAGCCACACTGCTCATCATAGCAACAGCACACACTTCTTTAGTCTTCAAACCCTTTTCAGTTATGCAGAGGATGTTAATGTATCAGTTCTAAGATTGCTTTTCTATTACAGAGAGCTTGCAATCTATATTTTATGCCCTCTAAATATCCTTCAACATTAGCTGTTTAGTGTTATTTACCTATAAGTAACCTATAATACCTAAACTGATTGACTGATTTTTTTTTTTTTTTTTTTTTTCAGAAAAAAAAATCAGAAACAGGTAAAAACCCAAAAATTAAACTACAGAAAAAGCGGAAACTGTTTAAAAACACTTAATTTTAGAAGCATGTTTTGGCAGCCTTCGCAATTCCCACACTGTGGTTGTTGTTATCAACAGACTCTGGTTGTTAGGTGGTCTTTCACTTAGTTAAGGCTTGTGTTGAGATGCCTGTTCACTGACCCGAGCTCTCACGTCATTGGAGTGTCGGGTAGCTCGCGCCAGCTTTAAACGCGAGGTCAGTGATGAAAAAAAATGAATAGCAAAATTTACTGCAATAAAAACAGCTTTAGTATAATGTGTTGTTATGGTAACAGACTAGGAGGGTTTGGGTTAGCTAACACTTATATTAACTATAGTCCGAAAGCACTCTGAAACGTAAAGTTACATTACTCTCTGGCCACGTCCCAAACTGCAGACTGCTACTACACTACATACGTAAAAAATTAAATATAATAAATAAAATAAATTAATTAATAAATAAATAAAAGGACAGCATCTTTGGAAGTGCTTTAAGTAGTGCAGTATGTAATGTTCCAGAGGGTGCTGTTTGCGACACAGCCTTACTGTCTAACATTAATGTTAGTCTTGTTTAGTCAGGAAACCTCAACATACATTGTTTTATCATTTCAGTATTATGCCACCAAAGATAATGTTATATTTTTTAGTTATATTTTTAAGTTAAATTGAAAAGTTTTCTAACAACACTATTAAGTAATGTGGGTTCAGTTTGTAAAGTAAGCTGTAATTGGATTTATCTAATAATAAACAGACGTACAGATAATGTTATATTTAGTTTGTTTATTTGTAATTTACTGTAATTGCACAAATGTTGTTCTATGTTACTATACATACAGTGATTTACTACCTTACCTACAGTGGAATCAGCTTATTTATGGGATAGGGTGGGCTTTGATTCATTTTAGCAAATGTGAAACCCACTCCTATGCCTTGCCTAAACCATTTACACTTTTAAAGATATGAAAGTTTTTCTATGGGAACAATCATTGCTTGTGCTTTTGGTCAGGATCGATCTGTCTTTGTAAAGTGAGACTTAGATGCCATCTATTATTAGGCTCGTTCTGTGGTGTTTATATATCACTCTGCTTGTTTGCCTTCTGAAACAGCCTTGAGTAACTAAAGCAGGAGTGATGTGTGGCGTTCAAGGTTCACACATGTCCTGGAAATGTGTTTGGGTGCAAGTGAACAAATGGCCAAGTGAAAGTAAAAGCATGTTCACGGTGCAAAGAAAAAACATCATGCACACGTTGTGAGGCATCAGGATTTCATGTGAATAACTTCACCTGGCACCAACTACTGCAGTTCTCGTTCAGTCAGCCATTCTTAATGTATTTAATTTTCATTCAACATGGCCATTAACTACTAGTTCTTTGTGCTTCAGGGTCAGAAAACAAAGCAGAAAAATACATATTTTGCAGAAATTTGCACAGAAATCCCAACAACTAAATAAAATATTGTGGCGTCTTGGCAGAGGAGAACCATGGGAGGCCATTATTTCTGCCTGAAAATGCTCTTTTATTCAGAAGAAGGCAAAAAAAAACCCCACTATCAACCTGTCTGAACAGCAGGAAGGACACACACTGAGGTGATTTCCCCCACACGCTGATCTCACTATGAACACGATGAAATGCAAATAACACACAAACACATTTTAACCCAACAAACAACAAACGTAACAATGACTGAGTGATGTGACTTTCAAACCACATGCCCTTTCTTTCTTTACTCCTCCTGAGGTAATGACTGTGCGAGGACTGACCATCAGGGCCTCCTCCCCACCAATCACCAGCCAGCTCTCCTGTCCATTTGTGTCAACTGCTACACCCTCAGTTACATCACTGTACACCATCCAGATGTACCAGCATTGAGATAGGCTGGGACTGTTTCAGCTCACGCCCACTTTACATAAAGTCTCAGTCAGAGACTGCCTCAGTCAGAGACTGCCTCAGTCAAAGACTGCCTCTACCTGAGCAGCTTCTAAAGCTTTGTTATCCAGATTTCAAACAGAGACTCTTTTCTTTGGTGTTCTTGCCACTGTTGCGTCTGGCTTGCTCACTGGGTGGATATACGTTGTAACTGTCTGTTTTCAAAACTTCTGTAAAGCTGCTTTGTGAGAACATTGTTGTAAAAAGTGCTACACAAATCACAAATAAACTTGAATTGAATTGAATACTGCAACAAGGAGCATGTGACAGCCAGCACAATATCAAAAATTCAGTAGATACTGTGTCCACTAGCTTTATTATTGATTAGCAAATTTTCAGTTACACTTTCTATGAATCCTGTATTTGTAATACTTTATTTATACAGCATTATATAATACACAGACCACATTATAATAATACCAGACATAGGCCTGTATATTTGTTCTTAAGTAGTTTTAATTCTATACCATATATACAATTATACTGTTTATATACAATTTATACAATGTATTAAGCAAAAATATGTGACTTTATAAGGTCAGTGTCCATAATGCAGTATAATAATTGTTCAGTTACCAGTTATAAACTGATCAAGTTATATGCTGGCTCAGTGATCAGCCTGAAACTGGACTCTCTGGAGACAGTGGCACAGAAGAAGACAATGGACAAACTTCTGGACATTATGGACGATGCCAGTCATCCTCTGCACACCGTCATCAGCAACCAGAGGAGTCTGTTCAGTGACCGACTGCTCCTACCCAAGTGCAGAACCAACAGACTCAAAAACTCCTTTGTTCTTCATGCCATCAGACTGTACAACTCCTCTCTGCAGGGGAGGAGGGGTTACAGGAGGACAGAGGATGGGATGGAGCAGTAGACTGATAATAACACAACCAGACTAAGTGCAATAACACTAGTTAACATTAAACAAGTGCAATAACACTAGTTAACATTAAAAAAGTGCAAAAACATCGGCAACATTAAACAAGTGCAAAAATAGAGTGCAATACCTCCCCAGTTAGATTTTTCTTTCTTTATTTTGTACATTGGATTTCTTAATTTATATTCCTTTCATATGTTTCTTGTGTGTTTACTGTGGTGATGCTACTGGAATCTTAATTTCCCTGAGGGAACCCTCCCAAAGGGATCAATAAAGATCTATCTCTCTATCTCTCTATCTATCTATCTATCTATCTATCTATCTATCTATCTATCTATCTATCTATCTATCTATTTAAAAATAAATTACTCTGTCAAATACAAACAACATATCATCACTGTCCAATGAAAATACGTATATTTAAAATGATAACTTTACAGGAGAAGGCAAAACAGTCTTCACTTTCAATCTATTTTAATGGAACCAGATTTTTTTTCTGAGATATTCTGGAGCATTTCTATTGGTCCATTCCTTGTAAAATGTTTCCACAATGGAAATGCCAGCTGCTGCATTCATACAATGTTGAAAAATCAAAATTGTCACGCCTCCCTCCGATCAGCCCAATACACTTGAACAGGACTACAAAACAGACACGGACTCCATTTCCCATTCCCAAAACATGCTGCTTGAAATTGAATTTTATAGCTACTGCTGTGTGTTTATGTTTTATATGGGAAACCCAAACCTTGTTGTGGTGCATTGCCATATTCATGTTTATAGTGTTCTTATAAGTAGAAATTCTAATGCGTTATGAAACCCAACATTATAAACTCATATATACTTGCTTTATAAAATGTTATGCATGTAATTATAACTATTTATAAGCAATGGCATTATAAGGCATCATGCATGCATGCGTCATATGAATACATTCCTAAGCATTTTAAATACAGCATTCATAGGAAGTGTCACCTGATGTTCTTCTATTTGTCTATATCCTTTTTTCAATAACAACTTTCTTAACACCTACACATCATTTTAGGGTGTTGAGTTGTTTTCTCACCTGAGGATTTTTTCATCTCTGAAGGAAGAGTGACACTTAATTGTTTACTCTCTCTCAAAGATGACAGCTTTACAGCTGTGCTGTGTATTATTACTTGTTAAAACTGAAGGCAATACCATTACTGAGTATGGAGGATTATTAGAGAAACATACTGAACATACAGTGATTAGTAAGTGTCTTCTGTGCTGCAGCTTGGGTAAATGTGTGAGCAGGTCCTCCTCCTGCTCTCCTCAAATGTAATCACACAACAGCAGACCTGTTCACACTCTTACAAGCAGCTGCAGAGTTTAATTAGCTGTAGATGATATGACTATCTGGAGGTTTGAGCTCCAATGACCATTTTCTTACTGACTGACTGATGCGTTCCTTGAATTGAGCCTTAACAGACTGTGAACCATGCGTCTAACATAAGTTGATCTGTGTATGAGCCTTAATGCCGTCTATATATACCGATGTGTGTTGATTTTCATGTTTAGGATGAAGATCAGTTTGAAATATAAGATAATTAACAATTATTCATTTAGGACTTTCAATCAATTTGAAAACTTTGTTAGTTTTGTAAGTTTTATGAATATTTTCTTCTAATAATAATAATTATAACTTTGGGATGCATGTTAGTTAGTTAGTGAGTGTTTAGTTTATCTGGTCACTCTTTCATACATTTTGCTGGACGTTCTCCTGGTGGTTAGTGTCAATAGAGGATTTATGTTGGACAGAGTGGTCGGGCCGGGTTGCCCTAATGTTTTAGAAGTGGAAAAGCTCTCCAGTGGGACATAAATTTATGACTGTTCTTAATCTGTCAGAGCGTTTGGACAGGAAGCACTCTGAGGTTCATAGCGCAGGAAGAGGACTGAAGAACAGGCAGCTAGTCCACCATCTACAGGGAGGTGACCTACAAAAAACACAGGAACTCATTCAGCAGCAAGATGTGAAGATCTGTCCATGTGTCTGCTGCAATTTCAGATAGGTCAGAGCAAGAGAAGTACATAGTGTCCGAAACTGAAGAGAGGCGTGAAGAAGATACAGGGTGTCCACAGTTCTTACATGAACAAAGAACTGTAAGTTGGAAGTCTAATACAGTATTACTTCGGTTGTTTTTGAAAGTTTGTGAACTCTTTAGCGTTCAGTGAAACACTTTTACCCTAGCTAGTCTTACAAAAATCACTTTAAGAACAATATACACTACAGCTAAAAAGTTAGAATTTCATTTCATGCAATTTTCATGCAATTCACAAACAATATTGTCTATTTCACAATAAATGTAAGTGTATAAGATGATTTTTAAAGAATAGAAATGTTTGTATTAAAGCCTATTTTTGTATAGAGGCTTATTTTACATATAGTCCTATTATCAGCAATTCTCAGTCCTCTGTCTAAATCTCCTGGTACGACCGCCAATCCAAGTTAAGGATGTTATTGGGCTAATTGGTTGTTAGGACACTCTTGCTCAATTGTGATGCACAGCTGAGTGTATGTAGGGATTGGTAGCAGGCTGGAAGCCTACACTCTAGGAAGAACATTGCTGCCTGTTCAGTGTTTTGTAAAAACCACCCCAACTGGCCAGATGATTGATAAAAGAACACATTGCAGGCTGATAAGACAAAGCATTGAACTTCATGGCATAAATGAGAAATGCTATGTTTGGAAATACCTTAACAATGAATTCCAGCATTAGAACCTCATCCCAGCTTTGAGACATGGTTGTGGCAGTATCATTTTGGTTGTTTTGCTGCTATTCAACCAGGACAGTTTCTTATAATTTGCTAAATTAAATTAGATTTGTATACAATGTATTACATTTCACCATTTTTGGGTTTTGTAGATGTTGCGGTAGTCTCCTGCTTGGAGTTCAGTTTTTTTTGGAGGTGCATAGTTTTTTTATTTTATTTTTTTGACCCTCAAATCTTTACATGGACATTTTGATTATGTTAATGTAGATGTGGCAGCTTGGGAATTCACAGTAGGTTTGCTGTGAAGAGACAGCAGGGATCTTATGAGACCTTCATTTAAAATTTAATTAACTGAGGAGGTCACATTACATGTTCACATTAATCTAATAGAGAATTTGCATAATGGTTGTGATATTCAGACAGTTCTCACTATCACACTGTGATATTTACTGCATTTTATTTTGACTGTGCACAGAGCAATGGGCTGCACACCTCGTAACTGAGTTTGGCTTGCTTTAACAAACGTATGTTCCCTGTGAAGATAAATATTGCCTTCATATAAGTGGCAGCCTGTGGCAACGTGTACAGGTAAATCACTACTTTATTAGCACAGGGGTAGGCAGAGGAAATTTTATGTTCTACAGCTGATAGATTTTTAACACGATATTGCCACTCCTCTGCAGTAATATCTAATGGGGCAGTCATCTTGAAAGGCAGTCATCTTGAAGTTTAGCCTATAAGAGCCATGTACTGAATAACAAGACCATATGGGATCATTTGAAGATATATTACAAGTTTAATTTATACATACACTTGATACAAATGTCAGCCTTGTCACAAACGTCATTACCAAACAGATGGTGATATGTGTCTATGATATATCTATCTAAATGTGTCTAAATGGGGCTGTCAATTAATAGAACTGACAGTAAAGATTGTTACACTGAGTACACAGAAGTACATTCTTGTGCCTTAGAAAACTCAGTTTATAAACTGAGAAGTTTACACAGAAGTAGTTTCTTGTGCCTTAGAAAACTCAGTTTATAAATTAAGACATTTACACAGAAGTTGTTTCTTGTGCCTTAGAAAACTCAGTTTATAAATTAAGACATTTACACAGAAGTAGTTTCTTGTGCCTTACAAAACTCAGTTTATAAACTGAGAAGTTTACACAGAAGTAGTTTCTTGTGCCTTAGAAATCGTAGTTTATAAACTGAGAAGTTTACACAGAAGTAGTTTCTTGTGCCTTAGAAAACTCAGTTTATAAACTGAGAAGTTTACACAGAAGTAGTTTCCTGTGCCTTAGAAAACTCAGTTTATAAACTGAGAAGTTTACACAGAAGTAGTTTCTTGTGCATTACAAAACTCAGTTTATAAACTGAGAAGTTTACACAGAAGTAGTTTCTTGTGTAACATAATCTTTACTATCTTTACTGTCAGTTCTAGAACTCTTCAGTTTTTAGAAACATATTAATTTCCTTATAATGTGCCTCATCAGTCCTGTAACTGGTATAACTGGCTAATCATTAGAATTCCTTTAACACTTTTATTTGTGTATTCATCCCTAGTAACTAATTAAGACACATTGCATCCCATCAGAACCACTTTGTTTTCATTTTATTGCACACAGTATAATGTTTTCTTTGTTTTCTACTGTCCCCCATTACACAATGAAAACTTTATGTTCTATTGCAATTTTACTGGCAAGAAAGTATTTATTTTGTGTTTTAAACTATTAATTGTCCAGTTACTTATCAGTTACGAATGTTATGACCCATTCTAGGCTGAGACCATAAAAAATAATGTGGGGTGAATTCTTTGTAATTGTGTGCACAATGTGTAATAATGAGACAAAGCAACAAATGTTCTTTACAGTGAATCCAAAGTGTATTACACAAATTACACAACATATTGCACAAACTCCAGTTATGCTTCAGGTTTGGTCAGGTCTGGTTTCAATAGCACTATCCAAAACAAGAAAACAGACAACAACAAAACGAAATACGAAATACACAAAAATCTGTATATACTATTATGGTGGTGCATTGCTGCTGCAGAATAACAATAAACCCTTCACCATTATCTTATTTCAAGAAAAAAAAATGTAATTGCTGACATCTCATAATTATGAGGTATTTTAATACATAGTTCTTATAATAATGAGATACTTTCTCATAATTGCTGAAAACATATGTTGTTTACCAACATATTCTCATCAAGAAATGTTATTATATCATTATACTCTAGTGTTTTTTCTTATTCTGCAATGCACCAACACACAGAACAGACTAAACCAGGGTCAAAGTAGAGTCAGAGGGCCAAACTGATTATTCCAGCAGGAAACAAACAAGAAAACCAACACAAGTGAGCCAGAGCTGTTGGTTGAGCCGAAGAGGCCTTTTTTATTCTTCCCACCAGATGATGTCACAACAAGGAATGAACTGTAGCATAGGATTTGAATGACTGTTGTTTTAATCAAATACAAGTGTGAACAGCCAGTCATTGAACATCTACGACATTGTTAAGGCTTAATAAGAGCATTATGATGGTATTAAACAGGATTATAGTAGATTTATCTTTGAATATTGCACTTGATTATATTTTCTGTCATTCCTAGCTATCAGACATAGTTTGACATGAATCATGATGGCAGCTTTTAAGGAAACACAATTTAAAACATTCTACATATTCAGTGTTTATACAAGATGACTGAAAAATGATGCTAGGACAGAGCCTTAAACCATGATAAATAAAAAAATTACATGTTATATTATGTGTTATATAATATATTTTAAATATTTATATATTTCTTACATGCCAGTCTTACATCAAACCTTCAGCAGTGTTCAAACTCTAATTTTTGTGCTATACTGTAATGGACTGGAGGGATTTTGCTGCCAGTTCTCAGAATGTAAGAAGCAGTTATCCATCCATCCATCCATCCATCCATCCATCCATCCATCCAGTTGTGTCTAGGTAATCATTGTGGTGTGCTTTGTTTAATGTCATTAATGTTGCATCTCAATAATAATCTCAATAAATCTTAATAAAAATGGCTGCTGCTCTTTATACTTGCACATAAAAGCACATGTAACTTTTATTTTTTATTTTAAATTATAAAAAAGAAGAATTTGATGTACTTTAACTTATAATAAATTTTATACGTTATATTTTGTATATATTTTTTTATTATTTATTTTTTTATTATCTTTATCTATTGATGAATAGAGGAACAGCAAAGTTTCTGCTGTGCATATGACAGTAAAACTCTTGAATGTTGAATCTTGAATCAGAAAAGCTTCTTCAAACTGGAGTCCGTTTTTAGTACAGTTCCAAACAGTGATTAAAAAGTACAAAGTTGAAAAGTAAGAATAAAGGGTGAGTGTAAATGAAGTCTCTCTTTGACGATTCGATTTCTGATTTCTGAGCCAGACATCTGCTTTCAAGTTCTGGGGGGCCTTCACTTGTGCTCCAGCCATGCTTAACTTATGTGCGCCCCCAGCCAGATCTCCTTCCACAAAAACAATGGCTGATCACACGAGACAGGGGTTGGGGCTGGAATTTTAAAGGTTTATCTCGGGTTTATACGAATCAATATGGGATTATTCAAATGAAGATCGATTTAAATCAAAACAACGATTTTTTAAACACACCCCTAATATATATACTGGTTAATGGTTAGTTAATGGTGTCAACTCTAAACGTATCATCATTACAAGTGAATATGTTGATGGTTTCTGAGGTTTGAACGACATGATTAGTATTTATACAGCATGAACATAACCATATTTTGCCTGGATGGATGTGATTTGGTTTTAAGTGATCTGAGGTTTTTCTATCAGCTTGTAGGATGCCCAGCACACATTGCACCCGATAGCACCCTATTTGTCATATCAAATATTTTGAGAGATTTGACATATTCAGGGCTTTGATTTGAAACTGCAGAGGGGGCTTTTCAATGACTGGGCTGGGCTTTTTCATAGTTCTGAGATATATAAAGGTGAATGCTGAGATGAGAAAGGGCTTATTTGTTTTCAGAGAGCTGCCCAACAAAGATAAAGAAGCAAAATGTTCAATTTACCCATTGACAGTCTTTGAATCAATATCAACAGGAAATACCATGGCATAACAGAGTGAGTACAGAGATCTGTAATGAAAAGGCAGCACTTGAAGCTGTGAGTGATTCTCATTCTCAGTGTAAAATGAGCATTAAGTAAAGGTTATTGACACTGTGTCTGCATTCAGGAATGTGGAGAGCACTTTTCCCCTCACAATGAAGCCTTCTCATCTCCACATCAAAACACTTCCCTGCATGTCTTCATAAGAAACATTCATGCTGAAAGTGTTTACTTGTTCTGTGTGTGAAAGTGTGTGTGTGTGTGTGTGTGTGTGTGTGTGTGTGTGTGTGTGTGTGTGTGTGTCTTTGTGCATATGCATGTGAGCATTTTCTCTTCAATTAACAGTAATACTAATACAGCTAACTGTAGCCATTCCTTTTGTTTGTTTTCTTTATTATTATATCAGCCATGCATATTCTGTAAACATTACCATTACATAACATGCCATAAATATTATATCCAGTGTTGAACAGCAGTATGTGTCAGAGAACTAGAGTTATTGGAAACTAAAAGAATAAAGTAATTGATAATAGATGTGTGTACACTAACTTGTTGAGTACTAGCTAATATGAAAGTGCCCTAACTTGTGATCATTGATAGTCAGAAAACGTTTCATTTTCTACAAAGTCAAGAAATATGGCTTAAAAGACTGTTTAGCTCCGTCCGCTGTTCGGAAACTGCGGTAGACGTTATGTGTGTGACGTAGATGGTGGACAACAATGCTGGAAGATGCACTCACGGTAATGCAAAATGTGTTCACAAAGGTGTTGTGTTTGGCTGCAGTAATTGGATGTACAGTGAATCCCCTGTGCACAAACGACCCAAAGGACCCCAAATCTGTCAACTTTAAACAGGCACATTGGAAAAGACCATCCTCTCACTCCATCATCTGTAGCCATCGTTTCACAGCTGAAGATTATCACAGCTATGGGACGTAGGCTTACACGACAACTGGATCTTAAGACTGACGCTGTTCAACAATATGGGCATGTAAGGAACCCAGCGAGAGGTGTTCAAGAGCTTCCGTCTCTGTGGAGGTAAACCGGGTAAGCTGATTTTAGCTGATGTTAGCTAACATTAGCTTCACTTGCTAAGTTCGGTGGCTCAAGTTATGCTAAGCTTGAGTTATGAAGATTTATAGAGTCGTATGAGAGCGAGTTCCACTTTCATCATATTTACAACAACAACTGTACCTCTATATAAGAGTTTAACTGGTTTCTAGACTGTTGTTATGAATAATGTTTGTTACTTAGCTAGATCACTCAGGATGACTTTTTATTATTTATATTATGTATACTGTTCTGTTTATTTATCTATTTATTGTACTAAGTGCCGTGCTATACCTTTGTGTCCCTTTGAATTTCCCCACTGTGGGACTAATAAAGTATTATTATATAGGACTAACTGATATGGTGAAGTATACCTTCTACATTAAAGCTATTTCAAATTCAAATTCAGAAATATCATCAAAATCTGAAGAAGCAGTGCTGGAACATTCACAGTCCCAGTCAGTCATCATGCTGTTTAATGCAGTGTTGTTTACTGTTGTCCTCCAGTGAAATTAGACGGTAGTGTTCCACAAAATAGAAGTACAGCATGATTGGTCTGTAGAGAAATAAGCATCCATCTGCCTATCTTTGCATTTTCTTGTCTGTCTATCTATCTATCTATCTATCTATCTATCTATCTATCTATCTATCTATCTATCTATCCATCTATCTATCTATCTGTCTGTCTAACCTTAAAAGTACAGGCAGACACATAAGAGAAACAAAATGTTTTAGATTGAAAATGTGAAAACAAGCCACTCAATAAATCGGTTCTTCAAGTAGATCACACTTGCTTCTTATTATAATTAAGGGGCAGGCCAGAGTCACGCTTTGAATACTGAGGTGAAGGTGTTGTGTAAATGTTTTAACCTACAACAAATGAATGACAGTGCAATAGAGGTGATCTAGAGAAAGGGACATCTTTCTGTCTTTTTATCTGTCTCTCTGTCTACACGTATCAAGTAGTGTATATGATGCTATTCCACCAAACTACGCAAATTCTTCAGCACCACGGACAGAAACCAGCACCGGCACTGCATTTCAGAACCTTGAACAGCAGCGTTCGGTTGTTTTGCAGTATTTTAGCACCATGGCCAGCAGCCACTGTTGTTGTGAGTAATTCAGCACCATGGATAGCAGTGACACGGCTCCGCAAATGAAACGAAAACAACTAAACTCACAGCAAGTTTTTCAAATTAAAGCTGTGGCCGTGGACCACTCAGTGGATCAGCACTTCAAGGAGATCACACTTGTCACCTCATTATGATGAATTTATTGGAGGCGGCCCAGCATCACTCTTTCAGTACTGAAGTGAAGGTTTTGGATGGATGTTTTTAAATGTCCTCTTTCAGCCAATTGCACGAGATCAGAAGTCACTTTCTAAAGAAAAGCCTTGTGCCCTCCACAACACTCTGCAGTGCCTCCTTCATCCTAGCTCCATGTCTCCTCCTATAGCTCCGGACATCAGTGTCACAGACAAGGGCCACCAAAGACCTTTTCCAAGTAATTGAGTCTTCACACCACTAATCTGGGCACCTCTTCTTTTTACCTGCAGTGTACCCAGGAGGCAAAAACAGAAAGACTGAGACGGGGAGGGGAAATAACTTGCCTGGTCATAATATGTTAATTGCTTTCCTGTAACTGACAGATTCCTTAAAGGTCATAGTGTAAGAATGGATTAATGAAATGCTAGCTTTACTGTTAGAGCTACATCTGTCCCAGTTATGAATTAAATATTTTTGCTGTTCTGCCACATCTGACAACATTCTAAGGATTCACCAACAAGTGGTGATTATCAAGTTAGCAATAGTTAGTAAGTATAAATACATATTTTGGAAAAATTACAGCGCAGATGATGTGTTAAGAAAACAGTGCTGATTAAAGATTTTCAGCTTTCTAAGTAGATTTATTAGCTAATTTGTTCCTTATTAATACAATTTGGGATTTGTTTGAAGGCCGCCATTCATTTCAGGTGTGGGTTTAAACAGGGGTGATTGTGGCCTTAGAGGTTTAAGGCTGAGCACCCAAATGAGAACAGCTTATAAAAAACTATATTTTAAAGTCTTTTCAGATTATCAATCTGGAAAGATACCAACAAATCTTTAAAAAATCCTTAGTTCACAAAGCTTAGAACAAATGTATTAATACATTTGGTTAAAAGTAAAAATATATCACAGGATAAACTAATATATATATATATATATATATATATATATATATATATATATATATATATATAATATATATATATATATATATATATATATATATATATATATGGGTGGTGTAGTGGTTAGCACTTTTGCCTCACAGTAAGATGAGTTGGGTTGGATTCTCGGTCTGGGTGGTTCTGTGTGGAGTGTGTATGTTCTCTCCGTGCTTGAGTGGGTTTCCTCCGGGTACTCCGGTTTCCTCCCACAGTCCAGACACATGCATGTTAGGTTGATTGGTCACTCTAAATAGCCCATAGGTGTGTGAATGAGTGTGTGTTGGTTATGTGATGGACTGGCGAACTGACCATGGTGTACCCCGCCTTCGGCCAATGACGCTGGGATTGGCTCTAGCCGCCTCGTGACCCGGACTATATATATATATATATATATATGTGTGTGTGTGTGTATGTATTTCATCTGTAACACATTTTTCTCATTGGATAGGGTGACCACATGAGAATGAGAAAAAATCAAGGTATTAGACTTGGGATAAGTGTGTCATGATAGAATAATTAGAATAACAGACACACCAGTTCTAATAATCAGTTATCAATATTATTATGATTATCAACAGATTCTTAGCATATGGTCAAGATCATGTCAGCCTTACTCTCTCTCCTGAACCACCTCTTTTTACTGGAAAATGAATCAAATATCCATAGCTGACCAGCTGACCACACACACACACACACACACACACACACACACACACACACACACAGTTATAGCATCATCTCGTCATATCATTCTATAACATTAGTTAGCTAATACATATACAGGCAGCTAACACCTTAGCTTTAATAACACACAGACTAACCAACAGCACAGCAGCTACAGCTTCTCTCACTCTTTTATAAACAGTAAACAGACCACCTGCAGCATTAAAATTAAACAAACAGTCAGATAGTCACTCCTAGCTAACAATAACAGAATAAAGAGTGAGTCAGAAATATGGACTGCTGATAATGACTGCAATGTGTTGATTAAACTTACAGTGCACAATGCTACACTGAAGGAGAAGCTGGATCATACCATTTTGCAAGGCAAGGGGAAGGGGCTGCTGTATATTCATTGTTAAAATAATTGATTTAAACATATACTCTCTATGGTTTTTACATTTCCAGCTTGTCAGAGACACATTAACGTAAAATAAACCTTTAGGGGTGCTGGGGCTCAATTTAGGGGTGCTAGACTAGGGCTTGCTACGCCCTGAGTTTACATGTTCTACCCCAAATGCTAGATTTACTATTCAAGTAGTATTTTTAAGGCATATCGTTCAGTTACTACCATGAACCTTGTGGTGACTACTATAAAACTAATATCTACGTTATGTAGTTATGAGAAAAAGGAATGAAGGTGTAGGTTCCACACATGGTTCCTTCGACTCTAAGGGACAAATAATATTTTATAAATATTTTTATTGATCTGATGGTTCTTCTTTTAGTGAGCTAGTATGAGGTGTGAAAACTCCCCTCAGAGGCCTTGACTTCCCTTACTACCTTCTGATGAGCTATTGGTCCAAGGCCTGAGAAAGCCATCATGAACCTGTCGTATACATCATGCGACCTTCTGAGAGCCCATCTCCATCCCTCTCCGCTTTTCACCAGTCAATAATGGTACGACAGCCTGGGACATGAAGTCGTGGAGAGCACACAGGAGCTTGTATATTAGAGCCTCTAAAGAAAGGAGATGGAGATTGAGGGGGGCTTTGGTATACTCAATATCAGTCCAATTACTGTTCATTCACTACAGCAGATTTAGATCATAATAGAATGCAACCATGCATGTGAATGATGCATTCGAGACAACTAGTGGTGCTTTATGTTTAGATTATATTCTCTTGGAGCCTATTAGACATAGAAAACAATGCTGGCATCAGAGTGCTAGTGTACTACAATCCCCATTTATTCCCACCCTTTTGACAAAAACAGACCATTCCACAGTGCAGAATAACAACGGGAGAATATCTAAGCAGCCCACTCGTATGTAGCCATGCAGGAATGTCATTTCGAACTTAACCTGCATCATGAGAGCGGGTGAAGTGACTCACTGTGTCGCTGCTGCTTCTCCATCCAACCCTCTGTTGCATCAGCCACAGCACAAATAATGAAGTTTGAAGGAGGAGGATGAAAAAGACTCAGCCTTTATGTTCACAAGCTGCAGTTAAGGACCCTTCAGTTCTAATCATCTGCTGCAGTGCCAGTTGTACTCCTGATATCTTCCATCTTCTTTCTGTGTCTCTTTGTTGTATTCTCTTGCAGTCTGTTGTATTCACTTAAGTCACTGACGTACAGTGATGGGCGAATAGGGATAATCAGTCCTTTGGTTAAAGAGTAACTACACTTGACGCCACTAAAAACTGGAATATCCATCACAACATTATTATTATCATTACTGAGGTCAGTTCAGCGCTGATTTAAATATATACCCTGTTTCTTCCACAGCAGTGTATGACATGCTTCAACACTAGAGGTAGGTCTGCTGTAGTGAAAGAGTAAGAATATATATCACAATAGATCAGTCTTCCAACGTTACTGCTTTGCTGAACAAAGGAGTTTGGAATATGAGGGTCATGAGTTAAGTAGAAGAGTGACAAACTGTTGTCAGTCTTCTACTTAATACTAACACATACATTCTGGCAATATAATGTTGCGATAATAATAGTTTAAACTAAACTAAACTGTATTTTTCAGTGATACATTAACACAAAACTAACCATGATATATATATATATATATATATATATATATATATATATATATAGATAGATATGTATACACTATCACTCAAAAGTTTGGGATCACAGTGAAATGTTCTTGTTTTCAATGGAGTATCTTCTTCCTTAACACAGCAATGGACTGACGGGTCTCTAAAGATAGTTGTTTCTTTCTGGTCATTTTGTGACCAGCAAGTCATCAACTGCTGATGCTTCAGATACTAAACTAACCTAGAATGTTGTTCTCCATTTTATACACACTTATTAGTAGAATGTTTTTCAGCTGTGCATCACAATTGAGCAAGAGTGTCCTAACAACCAATTAGCCCAATAACATCCTTAACTTGAATTGGTGGCCGTACCAGGAGATTTAGACAGAGGACTGAGAATTGCTGATAATAGGACTATATGTAAAATAAGCCTCTATACAAAAATAGACTTTAATACAAACATTTTTATTCTTTAAAAATCATCTGATACACTTACATTAATTGTGAAATGGACAATATTGTTTGTGGAAATGACATTCTAAAGTGATCCTAAACTTTTGAGTGGTAGTGTAGATAGATAGATAGATAGATAGATAGATAGATAGATAGATAGATAGATAGATAGATAGATAGATAGATAGATAGATAGATAGATAGATAGATAGATAGATAGATAGATAGATAGATAGATAGATAGATAGATAGATAGCACATTCTGTCCCCAGTTCTCTGTTTGTGTATGTGTGCTTTAGACTGTAAGAGTATAACATAAAAGCATGGGTATGTTGTAGCAACATTATTGTAATTGTGTTAACAGGCTATGTTTGGCTTGCACTGAAGTTAAAGAGTAATTTGACAGATTTCCAAAAAATATTGTCATAATTGAAACAGTTAAGATGTAAACAAATTCATTATAAGTGTTTTGATATGATTCTAGAGTCAGAATTGTTCACACATCCATGATTATGAATGTGCTGCCTGATGTCAGAGAGTTTTAAAAAAATGCTAAACGTAATTTTAAGGACCAGTTTGAGGTGATAGGGTGGCACAGTGGTTTAGTGGCGATCTGGGTTGGATTCTCGGTCCGGGTCATTCTTTGTGGAGCTGCATGTTCTCCCTGTGCTTGAGGGGGTTTTCCCTGGGTACTCAGGTTTCCTCCCACAGTCCAAACACATGCATGTTAGGCTGATCACACACTCTAAATTGCACTTGTAGGTGTAAGTGTGTGCGTGCATGAGTGAATGTTGGCCATGCGATGGACTGGCGAACTCTCCATGGTCTACCCGGCCTTCACCCAATGCCTCTGGGATTGGCTCCAGCCCCCCGTGACCCCGACTAGCAGAATAAAGTGGAAGATAATAGGTGGATGGATGGAATTTGAGATATCTCAACCTGTCAAATGCATTCTCCAAACAACAGGGGGCAACTTATCACCACACTGGCATGGTCCCTCCCCCTCAGTGTTATAATTTTTTTTTTCATACTATTCTAGAAAAAATGCTGCAGGTGTAGCATTAAACTTTCTCCCGTTATTCACAGAGTGTCTCCAGAGGTGAAGAGCAACACTCAAATTAACTTTTGTTTTATTTATATTTATATCAGTCCTTTGGTTTGTTGCCAAATGTGGATTCTTGCCGACGGTGGCAGTCATTCTAATCATCACTTGCCAAGAGCCTCAGCCAGTGTTGTGTTTATAGCTCCATTCAGTGGCTACCTGTCCTTAAATAATCTAACCAGAAGCAGGACCTTCTTTATAACTAACAAGGAATAATACAATACACAGTCGGAGCATTGCTACTTCATCTTCTCATGTTGGACTGATTAAACTTGACGCTACATGCTCTATGTGATTAACTCTTTCTTTCACTGGCTACAAGTCCTTAAATAATTACAGAGCAGTGTACTTCTTCAGCATCTCATGTTGGACTAATAGCAGTTTCATTACTACAATGACTCACTCAGTCACCTCTTGAGGTGAAAAGTGGTATTATGAGACAGGTCAGGCTCGAGCTAGCTGGTTAGCATGCTAACTTTATTAGATATCTCTGCATCACAATGTGTAGATTGTTATATATGCAATATGTTTGTGTTATGTAGAACTTGTTATTTCTTCACATTCACATTCTGTTGATAATTTTAATTCAGTTTTGGAGGATTTAAACAAAAAATCTCATAAACTGCACTTTCAAAGACCATTCATGGTGAAAAGGCACATACAAGATATAGTAAAAAAATAAAAAATAGACCGCAAATAAAGATTTGCTCTTATTTTACAACATTATAGATACAAAGTCTATAGATTCACTGGTGGTTTTGTTTAATAAAATGGGTAAATATATGTGTTGTAGACATTGCAACCCTTAGTTCCTGTTAGCTAGAAGTGAAGTTATCTGAAACTAAAGTAGTTTAACATGTAATAAGACAGAACTGCAGAAATTAGGCAACCATTCTATGCACTAGTTAATTCAAGCATAATACAGTATATTAATATGCATTCATTATAAACCCATTACTTTTAATTATAATTCCTTCTTTTATTTATTAAGCATATAATTAAAGATTGTTTTCTTCTATTTATGGTGCAACTAGATACACATACACTCTTACATCCCTGTAGAAAAATCCAAACATGTAGCACTGGTAACGGTCCTGTTTTCCTACATCTGCACTGAAAATAAAATATTAATGCTCTTTAGCGTAAACTTTTGACTGCATATCATTAAAGCAGAAGTTTATCAATTGAAATGGACACTTTCTCTCAATTTTAAAGTAAACAGTGCCCCCTCTGGTGGTATTTGGTAATAACAGAAATGACACACTGAGGTGAGCTGTCCCCTCGAACAGCACATCCTCACATCAACGCTGGACCCGGCCTTGGCACCATTGCAGCCACAGCTGAAACTTATTTTAAGACAGAGGTGAAATGATCGTGAAGGTGCACTCAGAGATATGCCATGTTTATTTTTGACACATTCCACTGAGCATCCAGCTCCTAAAAATGTTTTAAAGTAAATTCCACAATAAACTAAAAACTCGATATATGCAATGTCAGTTAGGTCATCTATCTCCAGGAGCCCTGCGCAGTTTGCTCGCTTTCCTGCTTAAACACATCGGATTCAACTCTGCAGCTAATTGGCAAGCTTAGTAGGTGTGGAAGGAAAAATAACCAAGCTGTGCTGGACTCCAGTGGCCGAGGACCACAGTTCACCACTCCTGAGCTAGGTCATTCAAACAACATTCAATGAGATAAAGTAAGAGAGCGAGACGGAGAGAGGCGCCTCCAGCAACACATGCTCATCTCCACATAAATACATTCACACCTCCAGCAGTACTGTAAACGATGAAGGCTGTAAATCTGCTACAACAGTGAGTTATATATTTACCATTTCATGCTTACTTTCAGTTCTGATAAAGAGGATATAACTAATAATCCATCCATATCGCTGTGCCGAGATAACACACGAGAGGCAAGCAGTAAGGCAGGAGTCTCTATACCCATTTTTTTTTTCTCTACTGAAATATTCAAAGAGGCTCAGAGATTTCTGACAAGTACACCCGCATGCCTCAAATGTCTTATCATCAGATAGTTTATCAGGCGCTTACTTCACAGAAATGTAAAGCGTGGATACGCTCTCTCTATCTTCCTCTCTCTCTCTCTGTCTTTTCTATTTATTTATTTATTTAAATCCTCCACTATAAAGCAGACCTCTGATATATTATCTCCCCCAATTTGCCCATGCTAAACTAGAAAGCTATATCACTGCCCCATGTATTGGCATGGGCTGTGTGACATGATGTATAGATACGAGGAATAGAGATGGTAATGAAAGAGTGACTGAATGCTGGACCAAGAGCTCTAGAGGATGTCCATCCCACCGCAGGAGTGAAGGAGAGAATGACAGCCTCTTTTCTCTCCACTGCTCTCTTTTTACAGCCTCCTGCTGATTTACATCTTAAGGGCTCTTCCTCCTTCAACCCGCTGTCATTGAAGGCAGAATAGATGGGTCTGAGTCTGATCTGGACATCAAGCATCCAACCACAAGTTCATATTGCATGAGACGGCTTAGAATGCTTTTCTTCCTACAGGCTACTGAGTAATGGGATACTCTCTCTCTCTCTCTTTTTTTCTCTTTTCTCACTGTCTGTCTCTCTCTCTCTCCTTCACCTTTCTCTGTTCTTCTTTTTTATTCTTTCTTTCTTTTTTTCTTTCTTTTTGTTTCTTGTTCTTATGCTTTTATTCTCTCTTTGCTTGTTGACCCTTTCTGTCTTTAATTCTCTCTCATTCTTTCTCTCATATATTCTTTCTTTCTCTTTTCGTGTTTCTTTCTTTCTTTCTTTTAGTTTCTTGCTCTTATGCTTTTATTCTTTCTTTGCTTGTTGGCCCTTTCTGTCTTTAATTTTCTCTCATTCTTTCTCTCATATATTCTTTCTTTCTGTTTTGTGTTTCTTTTTGTCTTTTCTTTCTTTCATTATCTTTCTTTTGATCTTTAATTCTCTTATTCTTTCTCTTATATATTTTCTTTCTGTTTTTGTTTTTCTTTCTTTCTTTCTTTCTTTCTCTTATATATTCTTTCTTTTTGCTTTTGTGTTTATCTTTCTTTTTTTTCTTTCTTTCTTTCTTTCTTTCTTTCTTTCTCTCACTCACACACATTGTCTCTTCTTGCAATCTCTCATTTTTTCTCTCAGTCTTTCTCTTATCTTTGCTGCTTTCATTCTCCTTCTGTGTCTCAATTGTTAATTCCTCCTGCTCACTGATTCTCTCTCTCTCTTTCCTGCTTTCTTTCTTTCTCACTTTCTATTTCTTTCCCCCTTTGTCTCTTCCTCTCCCTCCCTCTCTCTGTCTTCTTTCTTACCTCAGGTTTCCAAAAGTCCTTTCAATCTGTCTCCATCATTTCTTGTCCTCACTTTTATCAAGGACCTATGAGTGGCAGCCAATCAGAAGTTTTTTCTCTGCATCAGTCTCCCTGATGCCTGGAGAGAGACAGAGAGAGTAAAGACGAGAGACAGTATTGTTATAAAAAGTAGCGGCAGCAAAAGTGAGAGGGAGAAATAATCATGTAACAGGGGAGAGGAAAAGTAAATGTTGCCGGGAAAGAGAGAAAGGCAAGGGAAAAGTGGTAGAGGCAGCTTTGAGGGAGAGGATGATGGTGTTTCTCCTTCTTTTATCACTTATGCTTGTGGGCATATGCATGCAGAGATGAGCACTCTTGGGCGAGCAGTGTATGTTTAGAGAAAGGTGATGGAGCAGAGACACCTGCGCTTTGCTAAGGAGTGACACAGCAGCATGCCTGCAAAAACATAATTCATCAATGAAGCATGAAAGCTGAAAGTCTCTCTCTCTCTTTCTCTCTCTCTCTCTCTCTCTCTCTCTCTCTCTTAGTCAGTCTCAGACGGGTGACAGGAATGTCCTGAAAGAGCGCAGGCAAGTGTGTAATTCCTCGCACTAATCTAAAGGTTATCATTAAGGCAAATGACAGATGTGCCCTGCAGACCACAGCTTATACCAGTGCCTCGCAGATACATCACTTCGCACCAGGGTAGAAGCGTTTGATTAAAGTCTGATTCAAAACAGCGGAGACAGGCATGCAGGCATCAGAGAATACGAGCAGTGACTGGGATTTGACTGATGAGTTTCCTGTGCCAGAGATTTAAGAGAAGAATTCTGCACATGTTTCATAAGCAGTGAAAAGCATGTTATGACCACAGAATATAAATTTTACATAGCTTCGGTTCTTGCCTTAAACCTGCAGCGTTGTAATTAAAAGTTTTGTGGGGTTTTACAGCCGTCACTGTTAACAGTGTTCATGTACTCCCTCTGGTTTACTGAGATCGGACCTGTGGTCATTTTTCAAGGTACAATCTGTATGATTTATCAACAGAATGTGAAATATCAGTGTGGAATTCAAAGTCGTTATTGCATTGATAAAGACATCTACTGAAGTTCGCATGCTGACCAGTTGGTACTGGTCCACTTCAAAAGGCAATGATGAGTCACAGTGGCTACGTTTCCATGCAGAGATTTTCTCCCTGAAATCATTCTGATGCTAGATTAAGACGGAGGTGTTTATATGCTCACTCTACTCAACACTCTGATGAAAATCTCCGTTTACATGCACACTACAAGTAAACGGAGCCAACATCACACACGTGTAGAGTACAACTTGGTGTAAACGTCACCATGACAACGAGCGTCAAGTTGAGTCAGAGTGAGACCATGCCACCATTCGCTTTCAGCAAGAGTCCACATTCAGCAGCAAACAAAGTAAAGGATCTAAATATTACCAAAAGAAGAGTTCTAGCCTGTTGTACTCTGAGTGGTGGGTCTACCTCTCATTCCATCTTCAAAGCGTCCTATGGTATGTCAAAGGCTTATTATAAGTCTTATGAACTGTTATCATTATTATTAATAGTAGTATATTTTAACATTTTTTTTGCTTTCCACTGCTGGAGATCATCTTGGTAAGTATAAAGGTGAGGTTTGATGCTGAACTCTCAATGTTATTCTAGACTGAAAGAACTGCGAGGTGGAGGGACTGTGCACTTCCCGTTGACGTTTCCTCCCTATTGGTTGGGGTATGAATTCAACAGGTTGCATCATACTACAAATTAGAATATAAAACCCATAATATATTTATTTAGCATTTTTAAATATCAGTCCACGTTAAGAGGGTTCAGAGAGATTTGATTTCGGTTCTTGCCTCAAACCTGCAGCGTTGTAATTAAAAGTTTTGTGGGGTTTTACAGCCGTCACTGTTAACAGTGTTCATGTACTCCCTCTAGTTTACTGAGATCGGACCTGTGATCATTTTTCAGGGTACAATCTGTATGATTTATCAACAGAATGTAAAATAACAGTGTGGACATCAAAGTCATTGATAAGACATCTACTGAAGTTTGCATGCTGACTAGTTGGTACTGGTCCACTTCAAAAGGCAATGATGAGTCACAGTGGCTACGTTTCCATGCAGAGATTTTCTGCACTGAAATCATTCTGATGCTAGATTAAGACGGAGGTGTTTATATGCTCTCTCTACTCAACACTCTGATGAAAATCTCCGTTTACATGCACACTACAAGTAATCGGAGCCAACATCACGTGCATGCGTAGAGTGTAAACGTCACCATGACAACAAGCGCCCAGCGAGTTGAGTCAGAGTGAGACCATGCCACCATTCGCTTTCAGCAAGAGTCCACGTTCAGCAGCAAACAAAATAAAGGATTTAAATATTACCAAAAGCCTGTTCTATTCTGAGTGGTGGGTCTACCTCTATCTTCAAAGCGTCCTATGGTATGTCAAAGGCTTATTATAAGTCTAATGAACAGTTATCATTATTATTAATAGTAGTATATTTTTTAATTGTTTTTGCGTTCCACTGCTGGAGATGATCTTGGTAAGTATAAAGGTGAGGTTTGATGCTGAACTCTCAATGTTATTCTAGACTGAAAGAACTGCGAGGTGGAGGGACTGTGCACTTCTCGTTGACGTTTCCTCCCTATTGGTTGGGGTATGAATTCGACAGGTTTCATCAAACTACAAATTAGAATATAAAACCCATAATATATTTATTTAGCATTTTTAAATATCAGTCCATGTTAAGAGGGTTCAAAAAGGTTCGATTTGTGGAGTGTTATCTGTCATTGGCCTCGCACGGTCAACAGGCCTGGTCACATTGTTGATTATTAATTTTATGAAACAGACATCCACTTCTGGTTGCAAAGTGCTGCCAAATTCATCCAATTCTAAATTACTCAGCAAGGGAGCTTTAATCTGCGAAATCGCTTGGCTCACCAAAGCTTAGTCAGTACAAACAAGTGAGAGACCGCTTATTAATCTTCACGAAGAACATGGCAGAACCTGTCTGTTCCTGAAAAAACACGTCAAGCATTATTTATAATCTCGGCTTGATAGACATTGTCACCAGAAGAGGAGTCAGGACAGAGAAGAGGGAGCCGTCTCCACAGGCTCAGACCTTCAGGAGGTAAATAAATTAATAAACAGAAGTTATAAAATATTCTTTACTGGATTCTGGAAGAGATAATATAACAACAGTGTTCTAGATGCCAGAATGTGTTATACAATTAAATAAGCATTTTTATGCTCATTTCAGAGTAGATTATTTACTTATTTGCTAAATTTATCATACTTGGAAACAATTGTAAAACATATTATAAGGGCCAACAACCATTCAACAGAAGCATGAGCATAAAATGAGCATATATAAAAGTGAGACATGTAAGAGGTAGAAGAAGGTCATAGCTCTGCTGCTGATTGTCACAAAATAGACACTATTTAGCACATCAGACTTCAGTCTAGTGGAATGTTCAAGCAAATAAATCATTAGCAAAGCTTGTAATTAAAAGATGAGAACTGTTATTTTAAACAACCAGCTTGTTAACCTAGTTATCTAGCGTACAATACATTTTCTATATTCTTAGTCTCAATTAGGGAACATGTAGAGTTATGTACAGTATGATGATACACACTGTTTACATATAATACATTTCACAGAAGCAAACAGACTGTTGTGAAAACTAATTTTAGTAAAAGCATTGTGTAAAATACCCCCTTGTATTCAGAGGGTCCCATGTTAGCTGGAGACTCCAGTGTTTTATGGGATGCTTACCCAGCATAGCGGCACTGATGCTAGGTTTAGTGGCACAAAATGTTTGTTTTGACAAATCTTTTTCTGAAAATGCTCTTTTCTAGTTTGATAGATCTTCCACACATTAAATAATATTTTGCTCATTTCATATATATATATATATATATATATATATATATATATATATATATATATATATATATATATATATATATATACAATTCACAACAACTATTGTCCATTTTACAGTTAATGTAAGTGTATCAGATGATTTTTAAAGAATATAAATGTTTGTATAAAAGTCTATTTTTGTATAGAGGCTTATTTTGCATATAGTCCTATTATCAGCAATCCTCAGTCATCTGTCTAAATCTCCTGGTACGGCCGCCAATCCAAGTTAAGGATGTTATTGGGCTAATTGGTTGTTAGGACACTCTTGTTCAATTGTGATGCACAGCTAAAAAACATTCTACTAATAAGTGAGTATAAAAGGGAGAACAACATTCTAGGTTAGTTTAGTATCTGAAGCATCAGCAGTTGATGGCTCACTGACCGACTCACAATGACCAGAAAGAAACAACTTTCTTTAGAGACCCATCAGTCCATTGTTGTGTTAAGGAAGGAAAATACTCCATTAAAACAAGAATATTTCACTGTGATCCCAAACTTTTGAGCGGTAGTGTATTATATATATATATATATATATATATATATATATATATATATATATATATATATATATATATGTGTGTGTGTGTGTGTGTGTGTGTGTTTGTGTGTGTTTTCCAAAGGTATTCCAGGTATAGTTATTATTTTAAGGCTAAGAAGGACCAACTGGGTGGACCAATTTGTTACTGCTAAAGCTAAAGACAAAAGATTTTGAGACATTGGGGCGGGGGGGCGGTGGTTCAAGAGAGTAATTGGAGGGTCTTGGACCCCTCAGGACCCCTTTTTTTCACACCTTAAATGAAACCACAACACTGTGTACACTATTAATTCTATTCAAAACAAGACCCTAGTTGTAAATCTGTGCCTGGTTAATCTGGATATGAATGTGGCTTAAAACTGCTCCCAGTCCTGTTTTGGATGACTGCCAGTTGTTATTAACTTGGGGGGCATTTCTCACATAAAATGGAACAGAAAGCTTCCAGGTGAAGAAAATTGATGGTTTAATAATGGAAGGTTATATGTAATGCACATTCGGCAAAAATAGCTTGCTGTGAAAACTTTACATATATAGCACATTTTTAATCCAATGTCTGAGGCCAGTTTCTTAGACCTTGATTAATCTTGCTGACCCATCATCATTACAAACATGGTCAGTGTTTGTCAACAAGTGTTGCTTTAAATGTTTTAAAGTATTTTAAATATCATTGCTGTCCAAAGAAAACAGAGTATCTCTATTTTTTTAGTTTTCCACATATTTTGCTTAACTCTGCTTTAAAGAACATACCTTTTCTATTAACTTACATTGAAAGTAAATAGCATTTTTGTCCTCTGTTGTAAAGTTAACATTTTGGAAATACTTGTTTTTCTTTGCACAGCAACAGCATATTTTCTTATATAGTACAAGCATTTTGTTCAGAGCACACTACTACTACAGTAAGAATAAATAACATTATTACAATAAATAGTGATTTTATATATACCAAATTGTTTGTTTAACCATTTTAGAAATTCTTGAGAAATGTGTCGAATCAGTTCGTCATTCCGCTAAATCAAGTTTGAAGTTGCAACAAATGTAACAAATCTATTTGATGAGCAGGGACCAGGAGATATCTGGAATCAAACTTTGGTCTTACAAGCTCACAACTGAAATAGGTAATTATGTTAGTTTTTACTGTATTTACATTTTTCTTTACATCTATTCTAGTGTTATGTAGCTTTAACACAAGCAAAAACACATCTACTGCCAAGAAAAATGGTTGTAATCAATGTGCTAGGTGCCCAAAGGCTGCTTCACATAGGGCCAGTCATGTAGAGCTGTACTATATAATTAGTTTAGAGTACATTTTTATACTCTACTTATAGAAACTGAATAAAATAGAGTTTTTAGCACTGTGCTTGGTATCAGTTTACTACTTTCTCACAAACTGGCTGATGTAATTAGCATTTGTCTGTTTACCTAAAGAAACGTACTCTCTGGATAACTTTCATCTTTAATATGGCCTCAATATGACTGAGGAATTGAACTGGTGCTTAGAGCCATCAAGTGCTGGCGTGTATCAACACCCTCTGTCGGTGTCAGTGTCCCTCCACTAAAAACAATGGCAGGTCCAGTGTGCAGTACCCATAAGACTTTAGCACAGTAGTAAATATAGGAATACATTTATGGTCATCTTACAAAGACAATGCTGTGAGCACGAAAGTTGTGTAAAGGGGGGTGCACGGGTAGCTAGAGAGCTGAATGAAGAGCAGACGAAGGCAGGGGGGACACTAGTGATAGGCAAATAATACAGAGGCTTCGGAGCTTGTGTTAAGAAATCCAGAAAGTCGTTTATGAAGTGCGTATCAAGGCTTGCTTCGTTAAGGATGAGTGACGTCACTAATGACGTCTGAAGTCTCGCTGGTTCAGGACGTGGTTCGAGTATTGTGGTGATTTATGGTTTCTTAATAAAAATTAAAGTCATCATCACCCCACAATCACTGTCCCATCTCTTAAAACCACTGCAACAGTTTTAACATCAATATCTCATGTACTATTGGATTTATTTACTGACTGAAATCAGACTGGTAGTTTTTTTAAATTAACAGACCCACACAATCAAACACAGATCAGATAAACACATGAATAAACCACAGAAAATGAAATTGAGGTGTTTTATGTATATACTTGTTTCCATGCTGACAACGTTGCAAGAGGCCATCGCAAATAGTTGAAATGACAATAAAAGTTTTGGCCAGCAGGGGGGTTTGTGTGCACATGAAGCATCAAGTAATGAACCTTTTTTTGAATCATCTGGAGGAAAAGATTTAACGCTTCAAGAGGCTTTATCTGGCCATCACTAGGGGACAAAAATGCAAGCTTTTAAACAAACTATACTTTTAATAAAGAAACAAAATGAAAAGTTACACTGACAGAGTTACCATAACAGGGACACAACAACAATACTACAACAATGACCAACCAAGACAGACTGCAAACACAGGGTATAAATAACACTGGTCAACAAGAGGGAACAGGTGACGGGACTAAACAGTAATGAGATGCAGATGAGCAAGGTGGGGCAAGGGCGGAGACACAGAGGCACATAACAAACACGAGAAAAGTAAACAGAGGCACATGAGACTGGCAGAACGTACACGGCAGGACGTGACATGTTCTTTATATGACCTCAAAGCAATAAATACAAATATATTCTCTTTGTTAAAGATTTTGATCCAAGTTTTTTTTTTGTGGACCAATTATTTTGTGTTGTTGCTCCAAAGAACACTTCAAGTCAAGTTTGTTTATATAGCGCTTTTTACAACAATGTTGTCTCAAAGCAGCTTTACAGAAGTTTTGAAAACAGACAGTTACAACATATATCCCCCAGTGAGCAAGCCAGACGCAACAGTGGCAAGAACACCTCCCTCAGACTGGAGGAAGAAATCTTGGGAGGAGCCAGACTCACAAGGGGAGACCCATCCTCCTCTGATGAAACAGTATTTACAGTTTAATAAACTAAACACCAAAGAAAGGAGCCTCTGTTTGAAATCTGCATAGCAAAGCTTTAGAAGCTGCACAGGTAGAGGCAGTCTCTGACTGAGGCAGTCTCTGACTGAGGCAGTCTCTGACTGAGGCAGTCTCTGACTGAGGCAGTCTCTGACTGAGGCAGTCTCTGACTGAGTCTTTATGTAAAGTGGGCGTGAGCTAAAACAGTCCCATCCTATCTCAAAGCTGGTTCATCTGGATGGCACAGTGATGTAACTGAGGGTGTAGCAGGTGATACAGATGGACAGGAGAGCTGGCTGGTGATGGGTGGGGAGGAGGCCCTGATGGTCGATCCTCCAACAGCGTTCCACAGACGGGAGGACAGTCATTACCTCAGGAAGAGTAAAGCGAGAAAGTTAGTTGGGCTCAGGAGTATGACTGTTGAGAATATGAATATTCAGAATTTCAGAGGGTGGCTGGTGACTCCAGCAGATCTAACTAGAGACACTGAGATCCCCCCACTCCACCGTCAACAAACCTGTGTGATCGCGTGAAGTGGTGGAACAACAGCACCAACTCCACTGCCTTTATCTAAAGAAGAAGATTAATTACCAAAAGCTAAACTGAACAAGTATGTTTTCAGTCTAGACATAAAAGTTGAGACTGTGTCAGAGTCCCAAACATTAACTGGGAGATTAGTCCACAATTTGGGGGCTTTGTAGGAAAAAAGCGCTTCCCCCCATTGAAGTCTTCTAAATTTTTAGAACTATTAGAAAACCAGCATCCTGTGATCTGAGTAAGCGTGGCGGTTCATACTAGGAAATAAGATCTTGCAGGTACTTCGGTGCGAGTCAGTAAAAGAATTTTATAGTTGATACGGAATTTGACAGGAAGCCAGTGTAAATAATAAACTGATAAAACTAGACTGATGTTAATTCAGGTTCCTGCTGGAGCATCCTGACAATAATGCATTACAGTAATCTAGCCTTGAGGTTATAAAAGCATGCACTAACTTTTCAACATCAAACATAGATAATGAATTTCTTAACTTTGAAATGTTTTGCAGGTGAAGAAACGCTGTCCTTGTAATATTACCTATGTGTTGATTAAATGTCAGATCTGAACACCTGACATCTTTATTTTTCAGAATGCGTATCTCACAAGTGATGCTTACAAGTTGAAACTTTTGCTTGATGCGGTGACTTTGTACACGTATACATGGATTAATAGTGTCATAAGTTCCGTGCACTGATTCTAAATGATGTCTCTACGGCCAGCGCCAAGTTAAATTCATTGAAAGGACAGGCTTTTGCAACAAGAGACAGAATAAAACTACATCATGTGCAAACATTTTAAGAATGCCACCAAAGTCTGAAGGCTTGTCACATATACATCTTTTAAAATGGTGAAAGAGCGCAAGCAGGGAACAGGCAGGTGTTTTGATTTTCTGAAAAACTGTCACAACCTGACCTCTATTTCTAAGAAGCATAGACAAGAGAAGGGAAAACAGACATAAACACACACACACAAACAGAGATGCGGCAGAGGACAGAGCCAAAAGCTGAAATTCTCTAGAGGAGCAGGCTTCTCTCTAGCGTGAACCCCATGAAACTGCAGCTTAGATGGAGGGACATCCATGGTGAAGCTGCAGCTGGCAGAGCTGGGGGGATGGGTGCAGGCCCAGTCCGCCATCGACAAAGACACTGAGCTCCTTAGAGACCAGCTCAGCCTGGTTAGATACCCTGCTGAAAGGTGTCAGCGCAGCAGCTGAAAAGAGTAGTAGCATGGAAACAGCTTCAGGACAACGAGGCACCCACGAAAAAAAGTACTAGCAGAGGTCAAAGATGTAATGAGAACAGAACTGGGGGAGGTGAGATGGAGATGAAGGGAAAGCTCTCTGGGCTCCTGGGCCAGCTCCATCAGAGAGATGGTAAAATAGAAGCTCCAAAGGGGCTTGATGTACTCCCCCACTTTGCTTCACACTCAGTCTACTTTCAGCCCCCCTGCAGTTTTCCTTCTCCAATTATATCCATCAATCAGATGCCACCTGACACCCAAGGAGCATTGACAGCCATTCCAATCCCTAGAAGTCACAATCAAGTGCAGATTTTAAACATACAACTGATACCACATGTGCGTGTGTAAGTAGATGATTAAATATTTTATTATTGTTTTTGTCTTTACTGAAAGAAATGCATTGGCATAGGAACTGGGTGGGATGGGGGGATGTGTCCCACCCAATATCAGAAACAGGTAGATTAGTCCCACACAAAAATTAAAAGCACTTCCTTTTAAAACACAGTTTTGGCTGAGAGCAGTGAATAGTAACGATGACCATATATACTGTAATAAAACAGCTTTAGTGTAATGTGTTGTTATGGTAACAGACTAGGAGGGTTTGGGTTAGCTAACATTTATATTAACTTTAGTCAGAAAGCACTCTGAAACATAAAGTTACATTACTCTCTGGCCATGCCCCCAAACTGCAGACTGCTACTACACAACATATGTAAACAAATAAAATATAATAAATAAAATAAATAAATGAATAAATAAATAAAAAGACACGATCTGTAGTGCACTATGTAATGCTGTTTGGGACACAGCCTTACTGTCTAGCTAATGTTAGTCTTGTCTAGTCAGGAAACCTGAAATGAAACACTGAAAGTATTTGGTATAATTCACAAGATGTATTTTCACTCTAACAAATCTTATAGGTTGAACACTTGTCAGTGAAACTGAATTAAAATAATAACCAATCTAAATGTCATTTTCCAAGCAAGTTTAGTGCCATCTTTTCCCAGCGCTGGGTGTGACGTCACGAGGTTGGTTCAGGAACACCTAGTTGATATAAACTACTAGCCTACATTAGTTTCTTAACGGATAATAAAAGTCAAACCAAAAATCGATGCAAAGGGGGCCACTTTTGTATTGCAATGAATGAATTTTACAGGGTGAAGAATGAGAGAAAGATTGTTCACTTTCATACCTCCGCCTCTTAAGCGGACAGCGGTTCTTCGACGTTGGCTAGCGGCGCTGAAGCGCGAGCATTCTCCGGTTAGCCGTAATGCTAGGGTATTGTCGACCTTTTTAGACAAGGACTACGTGGAGGAGAGGGTTTTTGAGTCTGGAGTATTAGTAGTCCGCCGCACAAACAAGCTGAAGTCCGAGGCTGTTCCCTCCGTTAACTTTTCCTCTTACCGACTGGGATGTACAGACCACCAACGGACATGAACGCACTCCCCCTCTTCAGCTGGCCATGTGGGCGTAACAAGGGTGTCCCCTGCGTCGTCCAATGGAATCAGGTATGTGTGTTTCCAGGGGTGACGGGGCAGCGGTGATTAATGCTCCTGTTCAACATTGGCTTTTACATACCATATTTACATCATTTTATAGATTTGAATCAGATGTAAATATAAAAGATGGTGTTTTAATTTAGTTCTGAATATGGAACTAATATTTCATACGTTGAGGACACTCCTCGCGAGACCACCCGCCCTCTTCTCATTGGATAGACGCATTGCGTCTGTCGGATTCATTTGCATAAAGTTCGTCTCGGCTAAACTTTTCGTCTCATCGCAAAACTCTTGCTTTCTTACCGTAGCAGAAGAGAGCAGGAGTCAGATCTTACAAAATCAAATTTTCCGAAGCACCTCCGCCGACTTTACACGCTAAATAGCTAAATTTATATAAACTAGCTAGTTAGCTGGATGACATTACCTGCTGCTGACGGGCCGCTCCAGAGTTTCCGCACGGACTTCCAAAACGTCTCGCTCACAGCAAAGCATCTGATAAGTTCGGCTCAGGGTTATGTAGGGAAGGTCTCTGAGCAAATGGTCCACGTTATAACGCCTCCTGACAGCAAACCGACTCGGTTGCAGTCGGCATTGCAGTGCAGGGACCGCATCTGCACCAGGTAGTGTTACCGACCCTCTCCACCTGTACGGGAACTGCTGGTTGCTCCTCTGTACAAATCGGAGTTTGTACCACGAATCTCCTTCTCCTCACCGTCTCGAACCCATAAGGAATGTGATCAAAACCCCTTTCAGCTTCGTCTTCTTCCATAGTGTAACAAACAACAAGCTCTTTTCCTAAACCGCGACCGCTATGCTCCTGGGCTGTCTTCAACCAACCAACCAACCTCGTGACGTCATCACTTCTGCAAGGGCAAGACGGTGGCGCAAAAGCATAGGGTAAATCCCAAATATATTTCATCATATTTTATTCTGTAGAAAACCCATGCAAACTAAAATGTTTCATATCCACTTAAATATACATTGTTTTGTCATTTCATTTCAGCATTGTGCCGCCAAAGAAAATAAACAGAATATTATATATTTTTAAGTTATATGTATATGTAATCCAGAAATTGCATGTATAATTTAAGTAAAGGAAGCAGTGCCATGTAATGTGGAGTATCTTGTTTAGTTTGTAAAGTGATCTTTAATTGGATTTATCTAATAATAAACAGAAGTAGAGATAATGTTGTATTTTATTTATTTACAATTTATTGTAATTCCACAATGATGTTCTACATCACTATACATACAGTGATTTACTACCTTACCTACAGTGGAATCAGCTTATAGGTAATATTTAGGGGATAGGGTATGCTTCAATGTCAAACCCACTCCTACGTCCTTTAAGAAATGTATTCTTGATTCTGTCAATATAGGATGAAAATTCAGTGATCAGTTCTAGGCAACAGTTCTATATCACTCAGTTATTTCGTATTAAAAGAGAAACCTCCACAACTAAATATATAATTTCATTTTATCAGTATTTAGTGTTTCCAGACTTTGTCATTCTCTGTCAAATCTGCAGGACTGTTTTTCTACATCTCCAGACTTTGGTTGCGTTCTCTGCCTCTCACGATCCAAATAACCCCAAACACGTTCAGTGATGTTGAGGTCTGGACTCTGGGGTGGTCAGTTTATTGGTATGAGAACACAGATTTTTTTTCAGATCTGAGCTAGATTCCTTGTTTTTTTGTGGTCTGCCAAGTCTCACACACTTGTTAGGGGTCCCATTTGGAGGAAGTGCTTACAGGAGGATGCATTCTAAAACTGAAGAGGCTCTGAAACGTATACAATCTAACCACTAGAGGTTACACACTGGTCTGTTTTATTTATTTAACTACGTAATAACATTTGTAAAATGCAGCAAAGTGAAAGAAATCACTTGAAAAAGGCAGTAAAATTGCTTTAGTTTTATTTGCCATGGTAAAAATACTGTACGAGGCTGAAACTGAAAGAGACAGGCAGGATATGAGGAGTGCAGCTGGTAGCTGGTACTGCAGCACATGATTAAGGCTGTACAGCTCTTGGCTGCAACTTGTGAACATAAAGTCTGAGTCTCTTTTATCCTCCTCCTTCAAACTTCATCATTTGTGCTGTGGCTGATGTAACGGCGGATTGGCTGAAGAAGCACTCACACATCCTCCCCCCCCGCCCCGCTATCTTATCATGCAGTTGGGCTATATTTTGTTTGACCACAGTGCTTATCTCTCTTCCTGTTTATTTGAAGACCTTAATGTCCGTTACTGCTGCCTTTACTGTAGTCTATCACTTTCCGTCAATAGAGGTCTGAGAAATAGAATTTAGGAAGGTGCCCCGAACCTTTTATTCATGTGTCATTTTTCCCTTTTAAATCTAACTCTGCAGCTGTGAATGAACAGTAATTGGACTGATATTGAGTATACTGAAGCTCTTCTCCATCTTCATCTCCCTCCTTTAGTGGTTCTAATATAAAAGCTCCCATGCGCTCTCCATCTCTGCGTGTCCCTGGCTGTCATAGCATTATTGACTGGAGAAAAGTGGAGGAATGGAGATCGGCTATTAGAAGGTCGTGTGGCCTCTGCGGCTGATTCAACATGGCGTCCTCTCCTGACTCAGGCCTTGGTTTAACAGCAGGTATTACAGGACAGCAAGGCCAAAAGCCCTTTTGGGAAACTTGTTTGGTTGATAAATTGATTAGTTTACTCCACTCTAATTAATATCACTCATGTTTTAAAACAAGGCATCATAACCCAAGACGCTTCTCTGTCCTGGCACCCAGATGGTGGAATGAACTTCCACTGGCTGTCCGAACAGCGTACTCTCTCGCGGTCTTCAAACGCAGACTGAAGACCTCTTTGTAAAGCACTTATAAACACTAATCTACTAAAGTATTGGTATAAACTGTAATTGCACTTTATCTTCTAGGAGCACTGGCTAAGTATTGCACTTGTACTGTATGTAGTCTTGAATTTATTATCTTCTCTGTAGGTGTTCCAGTCTTGCTAGGTATTGTATTGTCTTTTTTCTAGGTATCAGCACTGGCCCTGTGTTTATGGCAGTGTTTGAGTATAATAGTAGTTTGGACTTAAACCTGTTTGTACTAGATAGAGATTCATACTCTAACCGAACACTAAGCACTTCTGTAAGTCGCTCTGGATAAGAGCGTCTGGTAAATGCCGTAAATGTAAATGTAGTTGAGAAGTAAGTATGGATATGGTATGGATAAGAAGTTGTTATTGACTCTCTGTCACCACATTAGAGATACATACAGTCACTGTAATAGCAAAACACAAATATTTATGGTATTGTATGGAATTGTTACAACACTTGGAAACACACTATTTGAATGGCCCACTATAGATACTTTGTAGATAGTTATCTTGCTTTTAACCTCCAATTGAAAAAAAAACAATAACACTTTATATGAATCCTGTATTCATAATGCACTATAAATGCATGTTGACGTGTAATATGTCATTCATCATTTTGGTTTGCGCAATACAAACGACAGCTGTGTCTAAAAAACCACAGCTGATGCCCCCACAGTGAGGATATGCATACCTATACTGATACCTATATCTAGAACTGACACATGAAGCTTAATTAACTTGCAACTTGTTTAAAACCTGTAATGTCAATGCAGTGTCATTTACTGTATATAACAAGATCTTGTAATTACTGGCATGAGCCGCGTAGAAGCAATCAAGTAGTGCTTCACAACTACTTCCGCCAGTGCTTATGCATGTGTCAGGAAGTCTTTATTTAGGCCGCCTTCAAATAAAGTGTAGTCATCTATTAGTAGGCAGGAAGGCTTAGAAGCAGACGAATGTGGTGACAGATTGTATAAAGCTACGTTCTCAGTCACTGACCATTAAACTCGGTCCCGCAGCTCTGTGAAACGCTCTCCAACCTTTACCAAGCCTGTCAGTTAGGCCGGCAGGAAACCAATTAACATTTTGTGGCCAGGCAAGTTATTCTTTCCTTTCCGCATACTATTTCTCTTTTTGTTTTTGTCTCTTGGGTGGCTCCTAGGAAGAGTCACACAAATTAGCTGTGTGAGCTGGGGGCCTCAATTACCTGGAAAAGGTCTTGTGTGCCTTTTGCCGTGTCACACCACTCTGGCCAGCGGAGGAGATGAGCAAAGGGAGAGGCAGGAGCAGAGAAGAGCTGCAGAGAGAGAGAGAGAGAGAGAGGAAAAAAAGAGAGAGAGACGGAGGCTATAAAAAGACTGTAGAAGGCGAGAGGGAAAAACAGGTGGTGAAGTTTGGAGGACGAATGGCGCTTCTGTCAAAGGGGTTTTCCCGTGGGGGACAGCAGATGATCTTTTACAATCTCATTAAGTCTCAAAAGTTCCCCCCACTACTCACTGAGCGCCGTGCAGCAGTCTTCACTGCTCCGCCTGAGCAGAAGCATTAATATTAGGGTAGTGGAGCTGAGTTGTTCTGCCACAGGCATCCTGCTCAGTTAATAAACACAGGTAGTTCAAAAATCTTTTTCTTCTATATGATTTTTTTGGCTAAATTATCAATAATCTGCACTACCGACTGCTTTCCGTAGTGCTCCGAAGCTCTCGGTGTCTAGCAGGTGCCAGTGTCTACTATGATAGGAGCCCCATCTGTTCCAAGCTGCCTGAAGTATGACTGTAATATTAGTCACGCCTCTAATATTTGATACGCGTAATTGCACCGCTAATAATCTCTGCACTCCAGGTGACGTTTGTGGTGAGGTTTGAGCAGATCTCTGCTCGTTGCTTGGGCTTTTAGTCTGCAGGTTCGGCGCTAATGCTTTAATTATTTATTCTGACCTTGTGATTTCAGCAGACGCTAATTACTGTAACATCACACACGCGCACAAACACATAGAAACAAATAGAGTACATGCACATGCACACACATGTACCCATCCCTTTGCCCAGTTCTTTAATTGTGTATTAATTAGTTGTGGCACTTAAAATGCACTCAGTGACTTGATGGCTCGTAGCATAATCACAAACACACACACACACACATACATGAATATACAGTTTAGCATAGCATAACATGGAGAGCAAACAGGCGGGGTGTGAATATAGCTATCAGCTGTGCGGGGAAGTGTTTTGATGTGGACATGAGAAGGCTTCACTGTAAGTGGAAAAGGGCTCTTCACGTTCCTGAACGCAGACCCAGTGTCAATAGCATTTTCCTTCATGTTTGTATTATAGTGAGAAAAAAAGCTCAGCGCCTGGTACGAGGGTAATTACAGCACATCTTGATGTTTCTCCTTTTGGTAATGTTTCAAGGATTGTGTTGGTGAGTGAGTGCCAGAGTGTTTCAGTGTTATTTCAGTGTGAATGTCTTTTAAGTGCAGCATTTAGTTGAGACAATATGTGTGTTCATAGCAGTAAAGCATCTGAATACATTCAATTTATTATAAAGAGACTTTTAATTAACTGTGTAAATGAAATGTTTATAATCAACTGAACTGGGTATATATCTGTATGTCTGTGTGTGTGTATATGTATATATGTTAACCGCTGAAGCTGTAACAGATATTATACAGACCATATCAAACATCCTCAACGGGCTTTTGTAGACATGCTGCTGACACCATGAACATGTAACTGGAGTTTAACTGGATTAGGTATTCAGCTGAAGTTAAGTTTAAGGTTATGGTCAGGATTAGAGTCAGGGTGAGGGTTAGAATTTAGCTTTGAGTTAATGGTAAGGTTATGGCTCAGATTGGGACCAGGGTAGGTGTTAAGGTTTTGGGTTAAGTTTAAGGTTAGAAATAGGATTAGGGCTAGTGTGAGGATTAGGATTATGTTTTGGATTCACGTTACGATTAGGGCAATGTTTGGGGTTAGGATTAGGCTTTTGTTGAGTTTAAGGTTAAAATTAGGATTAGAGACAGGGTGAGGGTTACGTTTTGGATAAAGGTTAAGGTTAAAATGAAAATTAGTGTCAGAGTGAGTGTTAAGGTTGGGTGAGGTTTGGTTCTGCTTAATGGAAGTAACATATTTTGACTGATTTAACATACAGTAACCCCTCCTGAATGTATGTAATGTATCAAAAGTAAATCTTTAAGTGTAATGATTCACAAGACTCAGAAGCAAAGGTATGATCCATAACCAGGCTGTTAGCCAGGAAACCAGGGGAGCTCGGACTGGAGAGTCCAGGCGTTGGTTTCCTGTAAGAACAGAAGTAGAGCAGAGACCCTAACTAAAAGGTAGAGTTAGTGAACACATGTGAGGCAAGCCACAAGATAGCCCAGCCTGGTCTGGCCGGGCTTGGCTTGGCCCAACAAGCTGACGCTGGGGGTGGTGAGGGTGGGTAGATTTTACTTGAACTGGTGTGATTAGGGAAACCTGGACTTGCCGTGGGTTGGAGACGGATGGCTTAACTGGACCCGGCTGGGTTGGCTTGACTTGACTGGACTCGGCTGGGTTGGCTTGACTTGACTTGACGCCGCTGGGTTGGCTTAACTTGAACTTGACTTGGCTGGGAAAGGTGTTAGCCTATCTTAGCCAAAAACTGATAACAAGAGACTTGGTTTGCATGTACGGAAGGTACAAGCAACACCAGCCATTATGGTGACAGAGTGAAGGGGTTTTGTAGGGAGCAGGTGATGAGACAGGTGTAGTGCGTTCTAGGCTACTTAGTATTCAGGGGGCAGGGACCTCTGGTGGCGCTGAGCAGGATTGCTTACATCAAGATGTTTACTTAAGTATATTCAGATGCTTTACTACAGCTGCTTTGCTAATGTGTTGTTGGTGTTACTGCCATTCTGTCGAGTTTATTCATCATCTATTATAAACCTAATTGTCTCAGTTTAATTATAATCTAAATTAATGCTGTATTTATGCTTTATTTTAAGAATCAACAGAAAGTTTAGAATGAAAATATGTACTGAGCAAAATTGAGCCACAAACCCTTCATTTATTTAATTTCCAGAGAAAACATCCATTAAATACAGATATTTTCATGTTTCAGGACAAGGAAAGAGAAAATCTAAAAGGAGGAAAAAAGGAGAAACAATATATGAAAAGTCTTTTAAACTGATTAACAGCTGTGCCACACCACAACCCAAGCTGTCACTATCAGATAACCAGCACTCAAAGTTTTGATCTTTAAGATACAGGGGAAATCAAGCTTTTCCTTTAGATCTGAAAACACCCATGAGTGTTTCTGTCCATCCTTGTGTGAGGACAACTTGATGCCATGGGTCTAAAAGGATGTGAAGCTGTGGAGAAGAAAAGGACATGGACAGAACAGGAGTAAAAATAGCAAATTAAACAAAGAGGCTGCTGGTGTTCTCAGAACAGGACCTCAGGACTGACCACTTTAGTCCAGACCCCTATCTCATTGAATGTGTTCCTGGATCATAATACAGCTAACTTCTAATGCTGAACTTTAGAGACGTGGTGAGCAAATCTCCTAAATATATATATATATATATATATATATATATATATATATATATATATATATATATATATATTCTGCTTTGTTTTTGTCCTGACACAGAAAAATGAGTATCTTATTAGCTTTTCAGTGGAAAGCAAGTAAATAAAGGGTGATCTCTGACTTTGTTGGAGTACTGTACTTTTATTCGTGTCAGTGTTCTCCTCTGACAATAAATGATGAATGAACGGAATTTCAATTCACTACTGTATGTGACACGTCAAAAGAGAAGAAACTCGCCCCGTATCTTTCCATGTTGAGAATACCTAAGCACTTTCAAATGCCCCTCCCCCTCAAAGACTCTTGTATCAAAGTGCACCATGTCTTCTGAGAATCCTGATGCTAAGGCCCAACGCCATCACAATATGTGACTGACATCCTAGCAACACAAAGAGAATCCCCGCATAACCCTGAGCCGGCACACAGCACTGCAAGACATCAAGGCTTGTTATTCGTGGGCTGTAGCTCTGCCTGGATTAAGATGACTAGCCTAGTTAGATAGCTAGTTTAGTAGGTCTAGCAGAGTACGTATTCAAACCTGTAAAGTAGCCTCAACATCTAAAGATGTGCCTGTATGTGTGTGTGTGTGTGAAACACAGACATTTGTCTTAGTAAGTTTGCCAGGAGTTGATTTGTTGAAGTAGATAAAGCCGGGTTCTAGGCCTGTCACTGTGCCTCACTCTTTCAGCCCTTAGTCTAAAGGCTAGACTGAACAGGGAGCTGGATGTGTAAATGTAAAGAAGGAAAAGAAGCGAATATTAAAACTTTTCTGAGTGTCAAAGGCAAAGTGTGGGAAATCTGAACAAAGTCCAGCCCCCTGTCTTGTCTACTGTCGTTTTCTTTTCAATAGTCCTTTCGTCCAGCCTCCATTCCAGTTTCCTGGTCAGTCTTCTGTGAACCTGCCAGTCCAGCACAGTCTCTCGTTAAGTCATCTGTCTGTGTGCCTGTCCTATCTCCTGTCTGCTGCCTGTCCAGTGTCCTGTCTGTTCCTCTTTCCAGTCGACAGTAAAGTCCAGCAGTCCTGTACCACGGCTGCACATTAGTGGGTGCTTCTGTAACATCTTTTGTTCCTATGTTCTTGTTTTGTGACTGTGTCCCCCTGTTTTTTGCCCTCTTTCTCTCTCTCTCTCTCTTCTCCTCTCTCTCATCTCTCTCTCTCTCTCTCTCCTCTCTCATCTCTCTCTCTCTCTCTATATATATATATATAATATATATATTATATATAATATATATATATATATATACTATATATATATCTGCCATGTGCTTTTGTTCAGTTCGGTTTCCTGTTTCTCCGTAGCTCTGCCCTTTTGTCACAAAGACGAGTAAACACTAGTGGAACCTTGAGGTTAGGCTTGTTTATTTTGCTTAGAAAGATGTAGATAATGGTGGTCACATCAGGGAATCGCAGTTAAAGCACCTACTGAAAATATATTTCTACTTCATTGCTGTATTTTTGTTTTGTTATACGTTGAGCTGTGGATCACATGGTTCAGCAGAAAACTGATACAAGGAACAATTTTTTTCTTTTTATTGAATCTGGTGAATCAATGTAAACATTTCATAACACACTCGTAGCAAAATAATATTATTAACGGCTATTTATTTTATTAATTCTTTCCAAGAACTTTGCCACCTTAGTAAAAGTGCAGGACCCCTCCTGGCTACCCCATTGTAAACATTGTCAAGTCAAGTGGCAAGAACACCTCCCTCAGACTGGAGGAAGAAACCTTGGGAGGAACCAGACTCACAAGGGGAGACCCATCCTCCTCTGATCAAACAGTATTTACAGTTTAATAAACTAAACACCAAAGGAAAGAGTCTCTGTTTGAAATCTGGATAGCAAAGCTTTAGAAGCTGCAGAGATAGAGGCAGTCTCTGACTGAGGCAGTCTCTGACTGAGGCAGTCTCTGACTGAGGCAGTCTCTGACTAAGTCTTAATGTAAAGTGGGCGTGAGCTGAAACAGTCCCATCCTATCCCAGCACAGTGATGTAACTGAGGTTGTAGCAGTTGACACAAACGGACAGGAGAGCTGGTTAGTGATGGGTGGAGAGGAGGCCCTGATGATCAGTCCTCCAACAGCGATCAACAGATGGGAGGACAGTCATTACCTCAGGAAGAGTAAAGAGAGAGAGTTAGTTGGGCTCGGGAGTATGACTGTAGAAAATATGAATATTCAGAATTTTAGAGTGTGGCTGGCGACTCCAGCAGATCTAACTATAACAGCCTAAACTAAAAGAAGAGAACCAGAAGGTAACATGGACATGAGACCACCCTGAGAGACTGGGATCCCCCCATTCCACCCTCAACAAATCTGTGTGATCGCGTGAAGTGGTGGGACAACAACATTGTGGCTGCAGCCATTCTCTTTGATGTTTGTTGTTGGTGTTGTTTCAGACACAGACACTCCTCCAACATGTAGACTGATAGTCTGAAATCCTTAGTGTGTCATCCTGACCACATTGTCAGCATTCTGCCAACAGCATTCTGATTGGTTAGCTGTGCTTCTATTTATTTTGCACTGGTTTGATGTGTTTGAAAGTTTTGTTTGTGTAGTCTAGAACAGTGGTCTCAGCCATATACTCATACTTGTGTGTTTCCTAAGGAACTGTTTAGGTTGTGACTAGAGATGGACCAATCAGTGTTTTTAAGGCAGATTCAGTTCGCCAATCACCTTTCAGTGCGATCGGCCGATAGCCGATACCAATAGAGGGTGGGGCTATATGCCATGGCAGGGCTACATGTAGTTGTTAGCACAAGCAAGTCATGAAACATGGTCTAAACTGGTTTATTACCATTTTTAACGAGCTCATATGAAACAGTATAATAAAATTAAAGCAAATTAAATCAATGCAGAACAACTGCAGTCATTAAACGCAGACTCTGTTATTTTAAACAAAAAACTGCAATCATTAAATATAGATCTTTAATTGTTGCTGCTGTTCAGTCCATATCTGGTCTGCACGTTTTTCTGGGTTTTTTGTTTTGTGTTAGCTCTGCTGTTTGCTGATACTCACTGTATTCAGACGCGGGTGTACTCTAAAAACTGTATCAGATTAGAGTGTTAAATGTCTTTGTCTTGGTTCCCCAACGAGACACGGTTAATTTCACAGATTTTAAAAACGCTCTGGATGAGTCTGTGTCACATACGGACGAAACACAACGCAACGCAAAGGAAAACTGTTCTCGCGAGGCGCGTCGCTTTAGTCAGTCTGTGGAAAATGAAAGGGTATGTGTTTCCACCTAGCAGTTCAGATAGAAATTGCAAGGACCTGGCCGGAGGGGGTTTCAACGAAATGCTACCTGGAAATACAGAAATTAGGCTCGTTTGTTTAACGGCATCGATCAGCTCTCTGGATCGGCTAAATTGAAGAAACATCGGCTGATCACCGATCACATATTTTGATTAAAAATTGGTCGATACCTATAGATAGCAGATCCATCTTTCCATCTCTAGTTGTGACTCATTTTCAAGACTGCCTTCTTCTAGTCAAATCGTCAAGTTTATTTATATAGCGCTTTTTAAAACAATGTTGTCTCAAAGCAGCTTTACAGAGTTTTGAAAACAGTTATAACATATACCCCCCCCAGTGAGCAAGCCAGAGGCAACAGTGGCAAGATCACCTCCCTCAACTGGAGGAAGAAACCTTGGGAGGAACCAGACTCACAAGGAGAGACCCATCCTCCTCTGATCAAACAGTATTTACAGTTTGAACTAAATACCAAAGAAAGGAGCCTCTGTTTAAAATCTGAATAGCAAAGCTTTAGAAGCTGCGCAGATAGAGGCAGTGTATGACTGAGGCAGTCTCTGACTGAGGCAGTCTATGACTGAGTCTTTATGTAAAGTGGGCGTGAGCTGAAACAGTCCCATCCTATCTCAGTGCTGGTGCATCTGGATGGCACAGCGATGTAACCGAGGGTGCAGCAGTAAATGGACAGGTGAGCTGGCTGGTGATGGTGGGGTGATGGCCCGATGATCAGTCCTTCAACAGCGATCAGTCCTTCTATACATCATGCCAAATAGCAGGTTTGGGATCTGCTGCATGTTCTATATTACAATCAGAGTCAGGTAAAATGAGCGCAGTAACAACTTTATTAAATATTAATTATTTATAATATGGCTGATATTGCATATGTTGGGATATCGTTGCTATCCAAGGACAGAAACACACCTTACGCCATGCTACTATTTTTATGAAATGGTACAATGTAAGGGACGACTGTAAAGAAAAAGGGCAGTGATGATATAATAAAGCACAATTTCCAAAATATATTGGCATATTAAATAATAATAGTGCTATCCCAAGCCTACTTTTGCACACAGAATTTTTAAAAAGCTGAACACAGGCCTGACATTGTGAACACAGTACATACTGTACACTGGGGTTATTTGTAAGGAAAAGCAGGTTGAATTAAATTTCTTGTTTGTTGAAGGCTTCAGCTCCTACACGGATCATACTCATTGAGCACCTACACAGTGCAGTTCGTCACGGTGAACTCACGAGGTACAACACACAGCAACCTGTCACATCAAGGTAAATTGAACAAGAAGTAAAAATGGCCAAGTGAAAGAAGCAATGCAGTGTTGCTAGACCTTGCTAACAGGCCTTTGCTTCAGCAGACAACTCATAACTGCTCCAGATTCTCCTTACCTTTTTCCCCCTCAGTACAGTTCAGGATACACTTTTTTTTTTCTCCTGCTCTGACCTATCTGAAATAGCAGCAGACACATAAACATATCTTCACATCTTACTGCAGAAGGAGTTCCTGTGTTTTTTTGTAGGTCACCTCCCAGTAGATGGTGGGCTAGCTGCCTGTTCTACAGTCCTCTTCCTGCGCACTGAACCTCAGAGTGCTTCCTGTCCACACGCTCTGACAGATTAAGAACAGTCATAAATTCACGTCCCACTGGAGAGCTTTTCTGCTCATAATGGAGAACATCAGGATAGCACGGCCTGACCATCTCGCTCAAAATAAATCATTTTAATTGCTGCCTCTGGTTTGGTCTTTGGCAGACCATGGCTTGAGCAACAGCAGGGCACACAGCGGTAGGTCTTTTAGAACAATTTAGTATGACACTGTGTGTACTGTAGTTGTCAGAAACAGATGGATGTGAAGACTTTTGCTTTCGAAACCATCCAAAACTGTAAGCGTATTGACACATACCTACAGTGCTTGTCAAATCACTGACGTTGGACTCCTACGTTGAAGCTCCTCATTTGTGAATGCTCTGCCTTGGGTGACTATGAATAAAGCAGTGCAGGATGGTTTGAAGCAGATACGTAAACCAATTAGGATTAAGATAAAAGCAGCCATAACTTTAAATCCACCTCCCTGTTTCTATAATATCTATTCAATTTATCAGCTCACTTCAATCAATCAATGCCTTTATTAGTCCAACAGTGGGGAAATTTCAATGCCATCAGCCAGTCCATACATACAATACAATGGTAAGGGTAAAGGTGGTAGGGGAGACAGGACAGGAAGACAGCGAAAAATAAGAAGTGATACGTGGGGGAAGGGAGAGGGAAATAAAACACATCCCCCCCATACTTAAAAACCTCCACATATAGGCACAAACAACACATTAAACAGCACTAGCAACAGGTAAGGGTAAAAGGTAAGTAGACACAAAACCGAGCAAGCCGTCTAGTTACCATCTAGTTCTACATTTACCGACTGTAGTCCATCGTTTTTTATCTGTATACTTATCCCACTTCTATCCTGTTCTTAAATGGTCAGGACCCTTACAGTACCACCACAGAGCAGGTAGTATGTGAGTGGTGACACTAACATGGTGGTGCAGCATAAGTGTGTGCTGTGCTAGTGGAAGTGAATCAGACAGCAGTGCTGTTGGAGGTTTTACACACCTCAGCCTGACTGCTGAACATAAAATAGTCCATCATCTAAAACTTTTCAGCCAACGTTGTGTGGGCAGTATCCTCTAATGAGGGTCTAGGTCAGGGGTCACTAATAGGCGGACCATGGTCCAGATCTTGACCCAGATGTTGTCTAATGCGGACCTAAACTGAAAAGCTATAGAGAGTGCTTAACTTAGACTGTGTTTATTTTAAGAGGTGGAGCTTTTCTTGTCTTTACGGTATACGGGCTTTATGGTGCAGTGAACTCCGAGACCAATCGCGTGCGCTGTAAGATCACCGAAGGCTCCTCAGCCAATCAGATCTGTGCACATTGGGGAGTGCGGCGTGCACACAGGCGAGGTACGAAGCGAGGAGCAGCAGCCGGAGACTAAAGTGAGTCAGAAAGAATAACGAGCTCTAAAAACAGAAAAGTGAACAGAGAAAACTGAGTGTTTAACAGGAACGGTTCTGGAATGGACCTGCTCGTCTAGTTTTGGAGAATACCGCTCTGTACAACCAACATGTTAATCTGTGAAGCTGAGTTAACAAGAAGACACACTTTTAATTTACTTTCTCTATAAATAAACACTTTAAGATGTACTTTTTTTCAAAAGCATTCTATTTTTTAATGTAACTCTTGTTTTTACTTGAAGTGAAGAAAAAACATTTGTTTGAAGTTATAAATAATTCATTCAGTTCATCATTTAAACAGTAAATATACTGAAATATACTGAACGGTATGTGTGATGTGTTGGTGTTTCAGTAGCTGATGGTATAAGATGCTGATACTAGGCTACCTTCGTGAACAGGATACACCACTGAATCATAACACACGTTAAAAATGATGATGGTCCAGACCTTGGCCTGAGGAAATCTCCTCTAACTGGACCTTACTGGACTCTAATTAAACACCCCTGATGTAGGCGTTGACCAAAAATAGTAGTAGGTTTGTTTGATAGAGTGGATACAGTGTTTTAAAACTACAGCAGCAATGCTTTGTCAGATCCACTCACGCCAGCTCAACACATAGTAGCACGCCACCACTATGTCAGTGTCACTGCAGTGCTGAGAATGATCCACCACCTAAATAGTACCTGCTCTATGGAGATCCTTTGGGGGAGGTCCGGTCCATTGAAGATCAGGGGGAAAGAGAGCTAACAAAGTATGCAGAGAAACAGATGGATTGCAGTCTGTGATTGAAGATTTACAAGGTGTGGTAAGTGGAGCTGATAAATAAAATGGGCAGGTATTGTAGAAACAAGTAGGTGGTTTTAATGTTATGGCTGATTGGTGTATATACAAATTGCTGCCTACAAGATCATTTCTGTTCTGTAAAACATCTTTACCTGAAATAAAGAGCCAGGTTGGTGTTAATTCTGCATATTACTTTGGACTAATTCAATCCAGGAAAACATTTTTAGCTTGTATGTGTTTGTGTGTGCTTGTTAACAGCTAGTCTCAGGTTCCGTAGCGATGATTGAAGTGACTAAACATGCTCAACAGATGTTGAAAGGAAGGACCCCTGCCCCATCTCAGTCAGTTAAAGCTCAAATCAAGGCATCAAGGAAACAGTCAGCTGGCGAGAGAACGGTCAGTGAAGCTCAAACCTCCAGACAGTCATATTATCCACAGCTAATTAAACTCTGGAGCTGCTTGTGAGGGTGAGTGCTGCTCCTGCTCTTGCAGCTCTGCTGTTGTGTGATTAAGTTTTGGGGGAAGGGTGGGGGCGGCAGCAGGAGAATCTGCTAGCACATTTATCCAACCTGCAGAACAGAGGAAAACACTTTTTACAGAAACGATAAAAAAAAATTTAATTGACACAGTTTTCCACTTAGCGCAGATGTTGTCAATCAGCTAAAGCATCTTTAGTGTCTAGGCTTTGCCTATTTAGCTATGCTTTTCAGTTACAAGGCTAACATTGTTAATGAGCACTAATAACCAATAATCAACCAAAGATTTTATAGTCAATTCATCCCCAAAGTCTATCTGTATTTATTTAAACTGTATCCAGGTCTTAGTCAAGGACATGCAGTCTTGTCAATGTGGTTTAGTGCAAGTAAGATTTCGTCTCCAACATGCTCATCATCGCTGGTTTGCTTTCACAAATGAGAATTCCATTCAATCTGTGAACAATTACGCAATTCCATCCTTCGTTTTTCTACATGCAGGCCGGCCAAACATTAGGCACTAGTTTCATCTGTTTCTTGCTTATTTTTATTATTGTCCTTGGATACAAACACTCGAGCTGCAAAGAACAGCACTTTTCTGTCCACAACAACCGTTTCTCTCAGCCGCTCCCAGGCTCAAAAGCATCTTTCCCATTTGACCAAACATACCGGACTTGCCAAGAAAGGAAGGAGTCCTGGAAAAAAATAGACCTTGTGTGTGAAAGTGCCTGTACTCTGAACTACATAAATTCAAAACTTTGGTGTGTAGCTAAACACTGCAATTGGCCTTTTTAGTAGAGATGGAAAGATCGATCGGCTATGTATCAGTATCGGGCAATTTTTAATCAAAATATGTGATCGGTGATCGGCTGATATTTCCTTCCATTATCTGTACTTTCTACTCCTTACATTTACACTCCATTATCAGTACTTTCTACTCCTTACATTTACACTCCATTATCAGTACTTTCTACTCCTTACATTTACACTCCATTATCAGTACTCTCTACTCCTTACATTTACACTCCATTATCATTACTTTCTACTCCTTACATTTACACTCCATTATCTGCACTTTCTACTTCTTACATTTACACTCCATTATCAGTACTTTCTACTCCTTACATTTACACTCCATTATCAGTACTTTATACTCCTTACATTTACACTCCACTATCTGTACTTTCTACTCCTTACATTTACACTCCATTATCAGTACTTTATACTCCTTACATTTACACTCCATTATCAGTACTTTCTACTCCTTACATTTACACTCCATTATCTGTACTTTATACTCCTTACATTTACACTCCATTATCTGTACTTTCTACTCCTTACATTTACACTCCATTATCTGTACATTATACTCCTTACATTTTAAACATAGTCTTGTTACTCCTATTTCATTTACAGCTTGTTTTCATTCATGTACATTTACGTTCCAGTAAAGATTATTGATAACATGTCTTTGAAGTTTGACTTTTTGCACCATTAAAATACTTATAGACAACTAGTCATCATATCTTCTGCTCCATGAAACACATGTTAATGCTCAGTAGTACACAGATATGCTTCTTTAATATATTGACATTGTACTAAACTACATTCATGTTCAATGGGCGTATATGCGGCTGAAACAGGAAGCCTAGCGCATCCCAAATTTATCAACATTAACATTTTAATATAACATTATAGTCATTATGGCTTTTAGAGGAATGGGGTTTCTGGGGAGGTGGGCTAGTGCACTATAGACCCATGTGGTGCGGCCTAAGCTTTTGTCCTTAATAGCATTTTTTTTTACTTACATTACTTTTATACTTTAAGTAGTTCTGAAAACAGTACTTTTACACTTTTACTGGAGTAAAAAGCTTGAGTTGATGCTTCAACTTCTACAGAAGCATTTTTAAACCCTAGTATCTATACTTCTACCTGAGTAATGAATGTGAATACTTTTAAAATCTTTGTATATATTATCTGTGCTTTAATGTTGACAGTAATTACTCTGCCTATAAGAGTACTAGAGTACAATATAGTCTTATATGATAAATCTACAGTGGCTTCACTGACAGGAACTGTTTTTTCACAAAAGCCTTTAGACAATACACCATCCTCAGTCCTGCGGCTGCTTTATGAAACCTCTTGCAAGTAAATATGAAGATAGAGCTGGTCTTTTAAGTCATTTGGAGAATGCCAAATCCACTTATATGACTATACACACACTTCACTATAGTAAATAGCAGGTCTGAACCTGAAAGGGTGAAATCAAATGGCAGCTCTTCAAAGAAAAGAAAAAACATTTAATTCCTCTGTTATTTACCTCCTTTAAGTGGAGTTCAATTACACAATGCAAAAAGAAGAAAAATCTATGCTGGTGGATTTTGAGTCTGACTAGTTGGTTGTTTATTGTCAAGGTAACATCAACACCCAGCTATTTTCCTCCTTCCTTTAAACTAATCTCTCCACAAACTCCTCTGCACAAAGCTCTCTTCTGGAGCTCATTTAGGAAGAGCTCTGGAAGTCATTTATTACCCCTACTTCAGCTGCTCAGGACTGTTTCGGGAGGCAAACAGGCAGGTTGATGAGCAAACAGCACCGATGCTTCACTGTGATAGATGATCCCCAAGCCCAACTTTACAAAGACATATTGAGCCTCTATGTGTGTGTATATGTATGTGCAACTATGCATGTATTGCTTTTCAGGACAGGGCTGTGACAGGTTTTTGCTCACTCTGCTCTCAAATTGCTATGCATTTTCATGGGCAGATCCAGGAGCTGGGCCACAGTGGCATTGGCTTAAGTTAACACAATCACAATGGCCACTGAAGTGCCTCTCTGCTTCCACTTACTGCCTACAGGCATGTCATTGATTAATATGAAAATTTATCATTTGGGTTTGAATGCTAAATGTACCATTCATGGGAATCGTGGAGAGTTTTTCATTTTGATCCCTGCTGTCAACAAGGACAGTTCTGGAGAAGAGTCACTTAAAAACACATATGTAATAGTAGTAGACTTGTGACACATGAGAATGTTCAGAAATTAATGCGGTTTGTTCCACTTGCAAATATAAGATTTTTTTATATAAGCTTTCAAAATGCAAGACAATATATATATATATATATATATATATATATATATATATATATATATATATATATATATATATATATAAACAGAACTTTTACACTTTTACTGGAGTAAAAAGCTTGAGTTGATACTTTAACTTCTACAGAAGTATTTTTAAACCCTAGTATCTATACTTCTACCTGAGTAATGAATGTGAATACTTTTGATATCTTTGTATATATTATCTGTGCTTTAATATGTTGACAGTAATTACTCTGCCTTTAGCAGTACAAGAGTAAAATGTAGTCTTATATGATAAATCTACAGTGGCTTTACTGACAGGAACATTACCTGAAACTATCTATTATATATATATATATTATATATATATATATATATATATATATATATATATATATATATATATATATATATATATATATATGTATATATATATATATATATAAGTGTTTGCAACCAAAATAAGCACTTTAAGTTTGTCTGAAATTGATGTAGAATATGCTGATTTATGCAGACTAGCTAGACAACCATTTACAAAATACAACTGTCAATCATTGGGGTCCAAATATTATATTATAAGTCAATAGGTCTATTAGAACATCTACCACACCAGGGTCACCAGGAGGGCCCACAACATAATCAGGGACAGTACACACCCCCAGCACACACTCTTCACACGTTTACCTTCAGGCAGACGTTACAGGAGTGTGAAGTCCAGGACCACAAGACTGACAAACAGTTTCTACTCACAGGCCATCAGGCTTGTGAACACCTCACGCACTACCTCTCCAACCTCTCCTTTCTGAACTGGTTTTAACTGGTCTGATTTAAACTGCACCTTACACTCACTGTACTGTCAGAATACTGTTTACATTCACTACTCACACAAACATTATTGTTTACATTCGTTACTTGCAACTTGCACTTTATGGCTGCTGCTCTTCATACTTGCACATAAAAGCACACAACTTTTATTTTTTATTCTTTAACTATAAAAATATTTTTATCTACTTCAACTTATATTGTTATACTTTGTATATTTTGTATATATATTTTTTATTTCTTTTATTTGTTATCTTATCTATTGGTGAATGGAGGAGCAGCAAAGTAAGAATTTCATTGTACAGTGTAACTGTCTGTTCTGCTGTACATATGACAATAAAACTCTTGAATCTAGCAAACTGAACACAAATGATAGGCCAAATTTAAAACTTGTTGAGAAGATGGCAGAAGCAGATGTCACTCTGACACTGTGATATGTCTACCTTGGTATGGAAAGCAATATTTAATATATATATATATATATATATATATATATATATATATATATATATATATATATATATATATATATATATATATATACGTCTAAATACCTGGAAATAAATTTTGTTAGAAATTAGCTTTAGACTTCAACTTAAATGAGTCTCTATGCTACACTGTAGTGTTGGACAGTTTGGTTTTATCTACTTAACTAGATAGCAAAGTAGCAGCGTTCTCTCCTCATCTCTCCTCATAAAACAGATTACTGAGACGGTCTACTTAGAGAGAGACTGCGTCACGGCTTGTTCCCGCCCACTGCAGCATGCGACCAGTGGTTTAGCTGGTTGCTAAGCTACGGGCCGGCATCCAAAACAATAGCTTAAAAATTCACTAGCATAAATGCTACTAGCTTGAGTAAAAAACTGCTAAATGGTGAAGGACTCGTTACAGAGTTGATAATAAAATACTGTTTTGTGTGATTATATGACCAGAAACACATTAAAACTCCAGAGAGAATCAAAAGAACTCACATTTTAAAACCACTTCACTGCTTGTAGATTAGCCTGTGTTGCATCATGGGATTGTCTTAGCGGCTGAGGAAGAGTTCGATGCTTCCTTAAAATCAGGTCTAAATAAGGTGTCTCAGTAGACAGCATGTTTAAGGTATTTAAGAATTGGGACAGTCTACATGTCGGGAGCGCATACTATGATGTAAAATGCTGCCCATGTAGGAGCTCACTAGGTTTTGAGACACACCCACTATCTGTAGTCTGTAGTCCAGCACATTCCTATAACCCCCAGGCTCACCTACTGCCACCACTTTGACCAGTACTACCTGTCTTTAAATGTTTGACAGCCGTCATATCATATATGTAAATATATATATGTGGTAGTGTTAGTCGTGAAGTACCTTGTTTAAATATTGGGGAAGCGAGAATAAAGCATTCATAAACAACTGCAAGGCCGTTCTCAATTTGTGCAATTTTATAACTTGCACAATGAAAAAAAAACACTATTTTTACCACAAACAACATATTTTCGCTTTTAGATTTCTTTTTAGTCTCTGAAGTTGTATCACTTTTAATTAACAAAATAATAATTCCTTCTTGGTAAAATACTAATATTTATAATGTTTACTCATTTTTCCACTTCATGGAAGACTTTCTTCTCATCCCTCTTGCAGCGGAAAGGCAAAGAGATGCGAGCCGTCAAAACTACAACCTACATTTCGTTAGAAATGACGCATTGCATGGCACTCTGCAGCTTCCTGCTGCTATAGACAGCTTTATTGGTTATAATGTGAGTGCTTTGGTTTGCCATTGTCACTCACTCATGCCACTTGCTGTTCAAACACTGTAAAAAAAGCGAGGAAAGCTGATTTTCCAGGCAGAACAGTGTGCTACAAAGAATCAGCAGACCATCCAGTTAGCAGACCACTAGTGTTAATGTTAGTATAGAAAGCTCCAGTTTTGAGGTAATCACTTAAAGAAATCCAGTCAAGTTACTGATTACTTCTCTCTGAAGGTACCAGGATTATGTTACTTATTACTTCTTGTAAAGCAAAAGAAATAATAAATAAGTTTCATTATATTATTTCAGTGTTACTCTGTATCTGTCACGCCCTGCCTGTTCTCATCTGTCTATGCCCCTGTTTACATTCCCTCGTCTATCCCATGTACGTTTGTTTATGGTTTGATCTTTGTGTTTGTCGTTCATTTTGGCTTTGTTGTTTTCTCTGAGCTGCTACCCGGTTCCCTGATCCATATCCCTAACCTTCTTCCCGGTTCGTCTTGTCTGTTTGTTTATGTTATGTTGTTTCTTTCTATTTAGTATTTCTTGTTTCTTTTTATTTTCACTATGGCTCATGATAAAATACTTATGTGTATGTATCTGCCTCCCTCATCTCCACTGTTGTTACACTAACCCACTATATAGTCTGACAATTTAGCTTATTGTTAACGTACCAGCATACTGTTACTACAACAATCACGAAATGAGAAATGTATTTCTTGATTGATTGATTGATTGATTGACTGATTACAGTGTAACTGGATATGCCTCTCTGGAGCCCTGAAACTCAATTCTTATTAACATGCACATCCAGGGAGCCTCATTTGTGTCTTCCTGTTATTTGTCTAGAGCCCCTGAATCACTAAATCCACCCCTGGACACACGCTTAAGAGTGATAAAATCTCCCCCACCAGTGATATTGCCCTGTCATTGTGAGCTAAAACAGAGGGTCTGTCTGATAAAGACATGCCATGTGCATACTGAGCTGCAGGAAAACAGTCTAAGGTAATGTGCAGCAGTGCTCAATCAGCCTAACAGACAACCTCACTACCTACTACCTCTATCAACATCAGTGGAGAACCGTCATGGCCCTCTACACCCTCTCAGAGGGCCTAAAATATTCTTCACACACACACACACACACACACACACACACACACACACACACACACACACACACAACATTTCAAATGACAGTCAAATTTACCAATCATATCTTTCCTCTAAGTGGGCGGGCTTAACTGTATGATAATTTCCGCCTGCTGTGGCGACACTAGCTAGAGAAACAGCTAGCTAGTGCTAGGCTACCACCGCTTTGAGAGGTGTTTCGAAGTGAGCACTCAGTCACTAAAGCAGGTGCCATCAGCCAATAGCGTTCGGCCCATGTCCCGCCCCCAAACTGTCAACTTGCAGGTTCTGAGCATCATGTTTCTGATTGGCTACTGATAAATAAAATAAAACACTGACCTTAATAATCCATTCATCGATTCATTCATCCCGCTAGTCGGGGTCACGGCGGGACTGGAGCCAATCCCAGTGTGATCGGGCAAAGACGGGGTAAACCATGGACAGTTCGCCAGTCCATTGCATGGCCAACAATTACTCACACACACACACCTACGGGCAATTTAGAGTGACCAATCAACCTAACATGCATGTGTTTGGACTGTGGGAGGAAACCGGAGTACCCGGAGAAAACCCACTCAAGCTCGAGGAGAACATACACACTCCACACAGAACCACCCGGACCGGGAATCCAACCCGGATCGTCCTGCTGTGAGGTGACTGTGTTAACCACTACACCACCATACTAACCAATGCACCATCGTACTAACTACTACACCACCATGCTGACCACTACAACATCATACTAACCACTACACCACCATACTAACTACTACACCACCATGCTGACCACTACACCATCATACTAACCACTACACCACCATACTAACCACTACACCACCATGCTGACCACTAAAACATCGTACTAACCACTATACCACCATACTGACCACTACACCACCGTACAAACCTCTACACCACCGTACTAACCACTACACCACCATACTAACCACTACACCACCATACTAACCGCTACACCACCGTACTAACCACTACACCACCATACTAACCACTACACCACCATACTAACCACTACACCACCGTACTAACCACTACACCACCATACTAACCTCTACACCACCATACTAACCTCTACACCACCATACTAACCACTACACCACCATACTAACCACTACACCACCATACTAACCACTACGCCACCATACTAACCACTACACCACCGTACTTACCACTACACCACCATACTAACCACTACACCACCATACTAACCACTACACCACCATACTAACCTCTACACCACCATACTAACCTCTACACCACCGTACCGCCTAATAATAATTACCTTAATAATATTGATTTTATTTGTTTAGCTTTTATATCGATTTAAAAGACTTTTGTTTTTATTTGAATGTAGTAACTCTGCGTTTGTACTTTCACCAAGTTTTACATTTTATTTGCTGAAACCAAGCGTTCGCCCCCCTACATTGGTCCACAGAGGAGGAATAAAGAGGGATTTAGGGCAATTCCAAAGTTCCCAGAAATCCATAAGGATTTTACCTCCTTTCCCTTTTTGTTATTATTTTAGGCTTACTGAAAGAGTATAATTGAATTCATAATTAAAGACTCGTTTTAAATACACCCTTTCGGTGGGCCCCTCTACGGTTTAACGCAATTGCCAATTGCATTTGATAAGAAGAATGAGAATTGAATGTTTATTGAAATGAAGATGCCACCAAAACATGTGAATCAAGCCGCTAATAAACAATGAATAAAAAAAGAACAGCAAGAGCAGGAAAGACAATAGCCTATACCTTCCAGGTTTTTTAATAACTCCGAGGCAAAGACAGCTTTACAGTATATACTGGAGCTGTAAATAGAAAGGAAGCCTACACTGTAGTAATATATAAAAATGATGGAATTGGACTGTGTAGATAAAAAAAATCCCACTACATGTTTTCAGCCATTTCAAGTGTCCCCATAAATCAAAGTATTAAAAGATCTCCACCACTGAGATCTTAATATGACAGCGATGGCCACTTGTCAGACCAAATTTACACTCCTGCTCACACATCTTATTTACAACATTAGATCTTAATAAAATTCTCCGAAGGGTTTTTTTTAAGAATCTGAAAGTGATTTTATTTTCCCTTGGCATTGCCCCAGTGCACCCTTTTGGCAATTACTATGAATATTAACATGAATCTACACAGCCTCCTTGTATCAGAGGGAGAATATTGACCTTGTGCTTTATTCCGACGCTGCAGTGTCTTCTGTGAAAGTTGAGAAAGTGGCAGAAATCCCAGTTTCTAAACTAATTCTAGCATTCCCTGGCAGATAGACAGATCAAACATGCTGCTAAGCCCTGCACTGAAGCCACGCGGACCCTCTGCCAACTCACTTTTCATAATCCCATATGGGAGCTACATGTCGTACACTTTACTGGGTCATTTTTGGAAATCTGTTTTAAAACATGCCAAAACCCACAGACTGAAATACTTCTGCATACTGTACTACAGTACGCTCTGCACTTAAATCATGGAGAAGGCTGTAAAAGAACATTCTGAGAAAGGCTAATAATGTGACACACACCTCCATATGTCTTCTTCTCCTACTGTATGGCAGTACATTCATTACTTTCCATGAACTCTGCTGTCCCCCCACCGCCTCTGTTCCCTCCTGGACATTCTTCCATGAAGGTGTAGATTATATGAGTCTTGAAAGTTGTGCATCACTCCTGCTTTAGTTACTCAAGGCTGTTTCAGGAGGCAAACAAGCAGGGCTGATAGGTAAACGCCACGGAGGCATCCTAATGATAGATGACACCCAAGTAGCATCTTACAAAGACATATTGGCCCTGTCCAAAAGCTCACACACGGGAGGTGCCAGCGTTCAGACAGTGTGCCTGTCTACTCATAGAGAAGTGACTCAATGAATCACCGTTTACCGTGGCAGAATGTATAAGCAGCTACTGTAACTCATTATTTCTGACATGGCAGCAGCAAAATAATAGTTATTAATTCAAAGTAGTTAATGAGTGCTTACAAAGCAATTTGTGGAAATTCCTAATTAGGGCTTTTAATTCAAATGAAACTGTATAAATCACGAGCAAGGTCTGAAATGAATCACTTTGTGTGCAGTTTTCTCCGGAAGCCACTTGAGAAGGACTAATTTGTAATTATAATGAAACAACTCAACATGACTACCTGAAGTTTTACTGGGGAATCAGGGAGACAGATGCATCTTTTCAAAGCACAGCATTGTCACCACTCACCCATGTGAAGTACAGTGTTTGTGTGTGGGCATGCACGTGCGCGCTGGTGTATGCGTGGAAGAAAGTGGGGCGGGTGGTGTAGGTGCATCTCTCTTAGGAACAGTTCATCAAGCAGCTCATTTTGCATGACAACATCACATTCTTCCATTTACCAGATTACTCAGGCACATACAATTTCCCTAAACCCACCACGTGTGCTAATCTGAGGAGTCTCTGGCAGTTTATATGCTGTTAACCTTTTAACCTACAGTCCACAAAGGTTCTATTTCCACCTTTTAATGTACACTTCTCTGTTTATAATACGATTTCTCATTTACTATTATATATAATATTATATATACTTTACAGGAGAGACCAAAAACATGCTTTACTTTCCATGTAAGTCAATAGAGCCATTTTTCCAAGCTATTTTGGGGCACTTCTATTGGTCAATTCATCATAAAATTTTCACACAATGTAAACAATCATTGGCATGTTCAAATGATGTAGAAA